>CM052808.1:79557385-79596698 GCA_028533885.1 Nasua narica | reverse complement strand
CGAGGACGACTTGTAAGCTGCGATGCCCGACCTTCAGCAAAGGCTGGAGGCAGTTCCCTGATCTCCACTGCTGCTCGCAGGCGAGTACAAGAAGGAAGAAACAAATTGGGAGAATGGTTACATAAAAGGAACGAAGTCTTGATTATTTGATTATTTGCAAGATTCTCAGTCCATCCAGATTGCAAAATACCCCAAAACGAAGAGACCCACCGTAAGATAGCGCGCGCCCCGGGAAAAGCTGAGCATGTGGCCTCGGCCGCTCGCTGAGCGCTCAGAAGGGTCGGAAGGTGGAGTCATCCCTCACACGGCAGGCTCTTGGAGGAGGTGAAGGTGGGGGCCGAGACACGCCTCAGTCCAGCCGGAGAGCATCCCCGACTCGCTGGCCGGGCCCCCGCATCTCTGAGCAAGGGCCCGAGAGAAGGGGCGCGTGTCCGCCGCACCTGCGGCCAAGCCTGTGCTCTGGGGGCCTGGGGGCCTGGGGCACACAGGCGGGGTCCCCACGCTTCTCCATGACTTCGGATCCGCAAAACACGGCCAGCGGGCTCCGAAAGGCAAGGAGAGATCACAAAGGGAAAGCAGGCTGTCAGGTCCCCAAAATTAGACGGGCAGAAAACAGACTAAAAAAGCCACTCAGCAGAAAATCAATGTTATCGTTCAAGAGAAAAGAAAGATGATTCCGGGAAGGAGCCACGAGCGATGCGGGGCTGACCTCACACCTGCAAACCCAATGACCTCCCCCATTTTGAAATTGCTTGGGACCAGTGACTCCTTTTCCTCCCCTTTTCTCCCTTTTGAACCAAAATGTCTATAATTGGTACCCAATGCTCATCCCGTCACTGTGTTTTGAGGGCAGATATGGTTTCTAGTTGCGCAGGTCCACAGACGAGGAACTACTTGCCCCGGGACGGGTCATTCCGATCCCACCTGTGCCTGATTTGGATGATGAGGATTGAAACCTCATACAACATTTTAGGAAAAGATTGTACAACATATGGTCAAGAACTGGCATTTTTATTCAATAGACATTCAACAGACTTTGTGGCGTGTCTATTTATTCAAAGCATTGCACTTAAACACACAGCTCCGTTATTGATAGGGTGCTGGCCACTATGACTTTTAAAGGCCAATATAAATGCAAATCCAACATGACAATCTTAATGAAGTTTCATTTTCTTTTCAGAATAAAAATGAGGTTCATGATAATTCTTCCCATAAAAAGATTGTATCATAATCCCACATTTTACTAAATTATTCTTATCACCAATTAGCAGAAAGTCATTTACATATAAATTTTAGGCTAGTGTAGTCTCACAGGAGCTTGGGAAGTTACCATGAATCTGGCAATATTATCCCATTTCATAGAAAAGAAAATACTCGAGGAGAGTCAAGCCTTGGGAAAGACCGCAAGGGGGTGGCTGGGAGGGGGTGGGGCACACGTTCCCTGAGGCTGAGTCTCACCCTGAGGACCAGCTCTTGCGTGGTTCTCCTCCCATGACCTTGAGCGACCTTGTGAGCCCCCCCCAAGGGAACTGGTGGGGACTTGCTGGAAATCTTCCACGAGGCAGAACATCTCCACGAGGCACTGAAACAATCCAACTCTGAAGTTATTATATTATACTGTATCCACGAATGGCATAATTGTGAGCCAATCCCTAATTTGAGAATTCCAGAGAGTTCAAAGAGGTCAAATGTTTAATTGAAATGGAATATTTAAGCTAAATTGCTAGCGCACTACTTCAATATTATTGAAGTACTAATAAATACATTAAAAGACTGTTAACAAAAGTGCTTCCTGCTGAAGAATGATCATCCCAAGAATAACATCGGCTCACTTTGTAATATATAGAGAGGGTTGTTTCAAGCTAATTAAATGCCGTGCATTTTTGATAGCACTTAACAATATGTGGTTAATTATTATTATGCAGGATTTTCTCTATAGCATTAATTATGATGAACTCATTTGGCTTTTCTAAGAACAGGAAATGCTTGGGTTTGGGGAGGTACAGTGTTTATGGTGACTTATTGTCATTTAGATTTAAATGAATAAACTTTGGAACTTTACACTGAAAAAGAGTTTTCTAGTTCTAACTTTAAGACAAAAAATAGAGTTGAGGGAAGAACCTTTGCAGGTTTGACATCTTTATAAAATAGTCATTTGTTCTACATTAAAAAGCACTATTTTTATGCAAATCAGTGTGAGAGATGCAAATTCCTAGGACCTGGAGTCTCAGGGTAATTGGGAGCTTCCTCTCCCTTAACTGCCCCCAGGAACCCTTTACCCCAGTGCCTCTTGTTGGCACCTCTCTTGAGCAAACTCAGAGCTTCCTCCCCGTCAGGCCGGTTCTCAAGCTGGGGTCCAGCTCGACCCCCCCGCCCCCCGGAGAGGTGGACGCACCGCGCCGGGACCCATCCCTTCCCGTCCCACGCGGGGGGTCTGCAGTGGGGTCTGCACAACTGTAGTTCCAAAGTGGCTGAGTGCCTTGGCCGCGGGTGAGGCCTCGAACAGTCACCGGGTCTCTCTGGGGGATGATGAGGGTGGGACCGGGCTCACACTCCTCTGCCAGTGTACTAGAGGTCACGCGGATGTTCACGGAAAGTGATCGCGTGCGATGCTGAGTTGCCAGTGGACACAGGCGCGTCCGGGGCCGTGGGTGGAGAAGCCTTCCTCGGCAGTGTGGCTCCTTCCCGGGCTAGAAGGGGCCCCGTCCCCACACTCTCCAGGCGCGGCCTCACACACGGGGCTGCGAGGGGCGTCGGGCGGCACACCTGTGCGGGTGACACCTGGCCGCGGTTGGGAAGGCCATGTGACGGGACCCCATCCTTGTCCGCATATCTTTCAGCAAGAGCGCTCGTTGGTTCATACCGTGTGTGTGTGTAATTAAAGGTTAGCAATTTCACGCAATGTGCAGCGTCATAAACTGGTCATCCAAATGTAGCTGAGAATTTGAGCAGTCGCTGTCTGTTCGCCGCACCGGAGGGGGGCAAGCCGGCAGCCGCTGTGGCGACAGCATGGACCCAAGCACCAGGACGAGGCTCCGCTGGACGTCGGTGCAGCCCCAGGTATGGAAGGGGTCACGTCTCCGATGGGCACGCCGCCTTGTCTAGAGTTCCGTGTCTTACGTAGCTCGCGGAAGGCCGGTATTCCGCGCCCTTGCTTCCCAGGGCGTCCTGGGTCCCAGGAAAGGCAACCCCGCTCCCGCCCGCTCTGGCCTGAGGGCCTGGGGGCAGTGAGGCTGCCTTATGGCAAGAGAGACTCATGTGGGAAAAACAGGGAGCGTAAGGTCCGAGGGTCACTTTTTTAATGTCTTAACTAGTAAGATGATTTTAATTATGTTGGTGGAAGTATTCTATACTGTCAAATCGTGGGAGGGTATTTAATGAGAAGGAAGATTTAAGTAAAACAAACAAAAAATTGGAATGGCGTCTTGTGTGTCGTTGGCGTGTGACCGTCTGTGGCCGAGGGTCCTGTGGGCACCGGGCCCCGCCGTCCGGGCCGCCTGGGCCTGGAGCCCCGTCCCGCTGGGCGCCGGTGCCTGGGGGGAGCTGGCCTGCCGCAGGTCCCAGGACAGCAGCGGCGACCCCGCCTGCCCTGGGTGCTCGTTTCCTCTTCCGCAGCTCTTGTCACTTGCTCTGAGAATTTCCAGGCGCGTTTTGTTTGCTCCTCTTACTGATTAGTACAGCCCTGGGGCCGGAGGGCTGCTGGGTGTGGTGACAGGCGGCAGAATCAGGCGAAGGGCAGGGCGGTGGCGGGGTGGGGGACAAGGTCGGCGAGAGCAGAGGCATTTGGGGGGATGGCTTGTGCTCTCCTTCACGCGGCGGAGCGGAGGCCTGAAGACGTTTCCAGTTCCCGTGTCGCACTCTTTACACGTTCGGCTCGCAGAAAGTGAATGTCTTGCTCCTCAGCGTTAAATAGTTCTGGGTTCTTCCACGGAAGATTAAGCAAAGGAGGGAGGAGGATGACAGGAAGTGAGCAGAGGACTGCCCTCACGTGGGGCACGCCGTCAGGAACAGTTGTCAGCCTTTGGACACACGCCTCAATCTTCCCGGGACCAGTCGTGTGACCTTGCAAAGTCCCCGACGTCCCTGAGCATCTGTGTGCACGTCTGGGAAGCGAGTTCGAGTGAGGCCCAAATGCAGTTCTGCATCCAAGGCTTGGCAAGTGCTCGACGTGCAGACGGGGAGGAAGGCGCTGCCCGAGCCCCGGGCGCCAGGCAGGCGCCGTGCGTGCCCGCCGGCCCTGACCCGCCTCCCCTATTCCTGGAAGCGCGGGCTCGGACCGCGACAGACGTCCTGCTCGACTCGGTGGACAGAGCCGGGGGACGGCGTCCGACGAGCCGCCTAAACTGTTCTTGCTTCGCGCTGGGTCCCCAGGTCGAGGCGGCGGTTCCGTGTGCAGAGTGCAGTAAGGGGCTGTGCGTGAGCGCGGACTGCTGCCTGGCGGCTCGGCACGTCGGGGAAGCGCTCTGTCTGCACCCCGGCGGCTGGAAGAAATTAGCAGCGGTAGACCTCCGCGCAGGTATACGGCACGAACGAACGTCAGCTGGAGACACGATCGTTCAATCGTCTGACACAGTTGGAAGCTTCCCTTCTGTGATAAGTTCTGAACATAAGCAGAAGAACCAGGTTTTTACTGTCTGGTAATGTGTTGTTTCTAAAATTCAGGTTTACTTCTAAACTATTAATAGTTAACTCAGACCCATCCCCGCTAGTGCTAATTACCAGCAGCGAAAGGAGGAGAAAAACCAATTTAGACTAGTACATTAGTCTTCGGGAATACGTTAGAAGAATAGAGGTGTCTCCGGGAAACACTCTTCTGGGCTCTATCTGCCGCGTGGATGCTGACTGAGAAAGAGAATAAAACACAAATATTTTTTAAAAAATATTCAAAATTATAATGATTATAGATGTAATTTTACATTAGAGCTGAAATGGCAATTAAGTTCTATTCTTTTTAAATGTTTTTTTTTTAAATCACACCAGTTACAGTGTAATTGTTTTCATAGAGAGGGTGATATAAGATATTAATTAAGAAAAAGCTACAAGTACCAGTTGGGATTGGAGGTTTCCGGCTGAGATCGAAGTGTAAGCACTGGAAAAGCGCAAAGCATTTTGTTTGACGACTTGAGGCGTGGACCCTTCCCATGGCTTCTCTCTCCCAGGGTACAAGGCGGCTTCCCGACCGCAGCCTGAAAACACGCAAATGTGCACTTAGAAATTGATCGACGTATTTATCAGCTTTGAGCCAAACCTGCTGACACACATCAGCCATTTCTTACCTCTTGGCTTTTAAATAAAGAACATAGGCCATCACAGAGCCATTTAGTCTTTGTTTTTATTGCTTGGCTGTAGTAATTCCCCAAACCTCCTGGTGGGCTCGAGGACGAGGCACGCAGAACAGACCCCACAGCCGGCATTGTGGAAAGCCTTCTTCCCCGTCCCTGGATGTCCTGCGCAGGGAACCCACAGCCCCTCGGGACGGACTGCTGCTGCTTCAACACAAATGCTCACGGGGTCTTCATTCACATCCCGCTCGGCGGCCGCGGCGCACGTGAGGATTTGGAGTTGAAGCTCGGGCTCGGGGTGGGAGAAAGCGCACGGTCCGACGTGGCTGGACTACCGACTTCAGCCCCGCCAGCGCCCCAGGAGCCCCTCCCGAGGGTCCTCACATGGCCACCCAAGCAGAGCTCCGTCCCGTGTGGGATAAAGACCTCTCCGATAGCACGAGGGATGCGGTCCCTCCGACTCACCCACTCGGCCGGTCCCCCAGGCTCTGGGAGAGGGACGCATGAATCCAGGTAGACTTTGGAAGAACGTCCTCCGTCAGTGCTGGTCAGGTGCCGGTGACCTTCATCGCCAGCACCGTCGGTCGGCGTTTGGACGCAGACACCTGCCGTCCGCCTCCGTCGAAGCCATCATGGAGGTTCACTGCATTTTTCCTCATTAATTCCTTTGGCGATCCTAACAAACACCCAATAGAAAGCCAGCTGTTTTTGGAGACTCAAAGTAGCACAGGAGAAAAATGCCCATTCATGACGTTTTCCGTCGAGTCCGAGAGGTAACCCCAGCTGAGAAGTCAGGAATATCGGGGATCTTGCTTTCCGGAACAAAGGACGAGACATACAGGTCAGATTTGGAGCTGAGAAGCTCGCTTCCGTGGAGAAGACTAAGGGCGGAGACCAAGGGCGGACGGAGCCAGAAACAGCCCTCAGCTGAGGGCATCAGCACGTAACCTGAGCCTCACTCCCGACTCTGCTGGGCTCTTCTTCCTTCGGAAGTCTCGTAGTTCTCGCTTCGTTGCGTCCCAGAGTCGGCCGCCCGCAGAGCCTGAGGAACACGCGGTGTGCTTGAAAACACGACTGATGATGCGTCCTCGCGCTGACCGTACATCTCTGCTCCCTGACCCACCGGGGCCCGCGGCGGGGAGCTGCCCGCGAGGGACTGGTCCGCACCCTCTGACGGCGGCGCAGCCGCCCTGCCCCACGGGGACTCGCCCCCCGGCACCGCCTCCACGCAGGCGTCCGGGCCGCTCCGTCCACGGGGGCAGCTCTGTCCACGGGGGCTGGTAGCGTCCCCTCCACCGAGGTCCACCTCGGGCCCCAGAGCACGACCCGCCCTCCATGGGTCCTGCGCCGGCCTCGCTTAGGGGCCGCTTGCAGAGGACGGAGGAGACAGCCGGAAGCTCAGCGGTGAGTGACCTCTGTGGACGGGATGGTGGAGCGTCGGTTCCTGCAGCCGCCGCGACAAAGCAGGGGGCTCACGACCCTGTCTCCCGTCTCGGTTCTGGGGCCCAGAGGCCTAACACTGACCTTGAGCCCGGCTCGCGCCCCCTGAAGCACGTAGGGGCCTGGCCTTGCGTCTGCGGCCGCGGCCGTTTCTGGGGAGCTTTGGCGACAGCTCTCTTTGTGTCTCTGTCTTCCTACGAGGACGGTGACCGTCCTGGTGGGTCCCCCCCATTACCACCTCACTCACCAGTACGGCTGCCCTGAGCTCACCTCCAGGCAAGGCCGCGTTCGCGGGTGCTGGGGCTTAGAGCTTCGGGGCTTCCGCTTGGCGGAGGGGCACAATTTAACCCATTATAGGGGGACAGCGTGAACGAGCTCTGAAAAGTGGCTCCCACGTCCGGCGAGGCAAAGCCCCCGGATGTCTTCTCCACAGCGCCGTAGCTCGGCGTCTGGACAGGAAACTTGGGGCCCGATGAGCTCTGCTCAGGAAGTCGGGGGACAGCGCCGTGCAGCCCTTTCCACGGGAAGCAGACAGAATAAGGAAATGCCCATCTGGGACCGGGCAGAGTCTGAAAAGCAGGAATGATTTGAGGACAATTTTGGAAAAGAGAAAGATGGCCTCTTTAGGACGAGATGCGGGGAGCGTGAGGGGCCCTGGTGAGAGCCGAGGGCAGGTCGAGGCGCACCCGGTTCAGGCCTGCTACCTTCGCTGTCCTCCTGGTGTTGAACCAGGGCCCCCATCCTGTGTCCACACCTGGGGTGCTTGTGAAGTCCGTCTCGGGTCCCCTCCCCTCTGTTCGGTGGCTCGGAGCCCGCCAGGCTCCCCCGGTCGCTTTGTTTCCTCTCCTCACCGCTCCCTCTGAGCTCTCACTTCCTTAGCTGCTGCTAATCCTCACGCCCTCACGTCTAACCCGGGAGCTTCCTGCCAGTGGGCCCCGCGCCCCGGGCCTGGGCCCGGGGAACTTCAGGGTCTGCCTTGGGGGTGAGGCTCCGGGCGCCGTCCACGGCGGCTCCGGTTTCCCCGCAGGGCTGTGGGAGGCGGCTTCCCTCCCATCAGCGGAGACCCGGCACTCGCCACGACCACTGTCCCAACCCCGGACGGTGACGCACGGCTCTGTGGGCTCACCTCCCCCACCGGCCGTCACCGCCTCCTGGCCTCCATCAGTGTTACCTCCCTTTAGGGGTGAGTTTTGTTTTCTTCCTGAGAAACGGATACCGGAATATATCAGTCAGGGGCTCCTGGGGGGCTCAGTCGGTGAAGCGTCTGACCCTTGTTTTCGGCTCAGGTCACGATCTCAGGGTCGTGAGATCGAGCCCCACATCGGCTCCGTGCTAGGCGTGCAGGCTGCTGGAGATCCTCTCTCTCCTTTTCCCTCTGCCCCCAAAGCAAAAACAAACCCAAATATATGAATCCGACTGTTCTGTTCTTATTACCCAATTATGAAAAATCTTGTGTGTCAGGTTTGTTTCGGCGGCAAAAACACCACCCCTGGAGTATCGGGCGCGACTTCTGACCGGACAGCGCTTCACACATAATCCAGAGATTTCCTTTTAATTGTCAGAAGGAAAATATGAATGATGTTATCTCCTTTTATCTGCTGGCACAACAGAAGACAAAAGGATTATTTTCTTCCCTCTTAGGAAATCACAAGTGTCTGTAGATTATCTTTTAGGAGATGTTTGGATTGTTTTCATGGCTCCTTAATTTTCATACGTGGAAAATAGTTTTCCCAGCCCCCTCACCTTTTTTTATGTATACGTATGAGACTGTTTATAGGTAGACACTTGAAGCTGTATCTACAATGTCAATCATTAGTATCAGGCACTTCATAAATATCCCTTTAAGATGCTATTTGATACCTTCCATAGTCTTGAAGGAAATAGACTGGATACTCCTGTTTCCAAAGCAGCTAAATGTATTACAATAAATTTGCTTTCTCCGTGCTGTGGAATTGGAAACCTATAAGATGTTGAATAAGAAAACTGATACCACTGCTTATCTGTCCAAAAGCCAGTGGTGTTAGGAAGCCCAGTAATTGAAAAATGGATAGCATTGATATTTGAACCTTTTTATATAACCTTTGAAGTGTAAGCCTTTTGGGGAATAAATTGCTTTTTGTAACAAGAACAATGTCAGATCCCATATTTAGAAACCGTGCACTTAATTCATTTTCAGGCAGAGAAACTCATGTTGTCTTGTTGGGAAAAACATTGCAAAATGGATTAAGCTTCACCCTGGAGAGATGATAACCTAATATAAATAACTGCAGGCTGATCTTTATTAGTTACGGAGAAAATATTGCCAAATAGGACAGGCGACCTTCAATGGTGATTGATCTAGGAGAAGTCATCGGCAACATCGTCTTTGGAGAATAACTTTGGGGCATTTGGGGATCTTTAGTCTGTTCTTATTTAAGGGGATGCGCTGAAGCTAATGTTCGGGAAGAGTAAGTTCATCTTATTTAATGGTGAGGATTAGAGCTCACAGCGTGCAGACTAACGACATCCGATTCCGGAGTGGGCAAATGGCTCGATGTTTGTTGAACTGATCGCAACTGTGGGAGCCAAGTACTCGGCTGAAAACCTACACCTGAAGAAGGCTCTCAGGTTTCGGGGAGCCCACCTGAGCTCTGTGTTTCACCCGTTGTGCCTTAATGAATAATTCAGTCCACGCGACGTGGGGCGGCCAGACCGCCGCCGGGCGGGGCGAGTATCGTAGCTCAGAACAAGGAGGAGGGGGAAGAGGTCAGTTATGTCCACACTGTACATACAGAAACGGTCCATCCATTCACAGAGGAAGCAAAGTGAGTCACAGACTGTTTTTAGAAAAAAAACATTCAGAAAGAAACAGTAATCGACCTGGATAGTTTCCTGGTTTTCTCTTTTCAGGTGAGGGTCTCAGGCAAAGACCAGCCACGCTGTTCTGATTTCTTCTCAATCTTCTCTGAACTTTTGTTTAAACTGTAAATGTCTACATCTCAAAAGCTTTGGTAATGACTTCCTTTGCCTCCGTCTTATTCACCCCAAACAATTGGACAAAACTGACCCTTTGCTGTGGGTGTCGATGCCTAGCCTACGTTGCAAGTTGCACGCACGCGGTCCTCAGCGCGAGCGTCCGAGGGGCGGCCCGGCCAGAGACAGCCCTCAGCGCATCGGAGGGTCCACGGAGCGTTTCTATAGACTCTGCATTTCCAGGATAGTAACGGATGTTTGCCTCCTAAAACTCTTCCTTCTTGTGCCTTTTCATCCGTTGATCCCATGGCGGAGAGGCAGCTGGGCTCCAGGCTTGGCCTGTCCTCCCCTATGGCGGGTGGGGTTGGGCCAATCTGGAACGTGCTCCCTCTTATTTGGGAAGAAGCAGCATCCTTCAGGGGCTCCCTGGGGCCCCACCTTCCCCGTCTACCATGGAGCCAAGCCTGACAGCCGAGGCCGTCTTGCCGAGAAAATGGCCCTGCGGTGTGTGTGCAGGAAGGAGCCTACTGGTTAGGGAAGCAGATGTGGGCAGGTGTGAGTCCCTATTTCTGATACCTTAGCAGGTGGTTTTCAGGTAAATTAATAAGTGGTCAATTTATCTCTTTCTCTATTATTAATGAAAACCATGAGTCATCATGGACAATCAATTGTTTTAAGATGAAGTTCAATAATTAAGTTTCTAAGAGTCAATTTTTTATTTTAGAGTATTTTTAGATTTATAGAAAAGTTGCAAAGATAGCACAAAGTTCTCTATGATTAATGTTTTGTGTTAGTACGGCACATCCACCAGGGTTAGTGACCCCATCCCGATGCATCGTTACTAACCAAAGCCCATCTTTGATCCAGATCTCCACTGTTTTTATCTGAGACGTTTTCTCTGGCCCCAGGGTCCCACCTGGGACCCCACCTTCCATCGGGTTGTCTCCTTGGGCTCCTCTGGCCTTCACTTATTTTTGATGACCTTGCTGGTCTTAGTGGGGCCGGCCAGGCAGTTGCCAGGATGGCCCTCTATCCGGATTTGCCCGGGGCTCCCCGGCGGAGCCTGGGTGATGGGATGGGGAGGACCACAGAGGCAGGGTGCCGTCTCCAACGCGTCCTATCACGTGCTGCCGGCTCGACTTCCCGGCGCTGGCGGTGAGCTCCGTCCCGTGGCCGAGGCGTGGCCGCCGAGCTTCTCCACTGCAAACTCCCTCAAGCGCTCCCCCACCGTGTTCTTTGGAAGGAAGTCACATGCGGCCCACGCTTCCCATGGAGGCCGTCATCCTCCGCCTCCGCGAGGACAGACCACCTACGGAAGGTGTCTGAAATCCGGCACAGGTTAGTCTGTTACCCCAAGTCCTTTGCTTGGTCGACGGTTCCTGTCTGTCTGGACTCAGGGTGCTTATGACACACTTGGGGCTATAATCTAGTCCTTCCTTATTCACTTGTCGCCCAGATCATAAAAGCTCCTTCCCTGGCGACTCCGACCCTTTGAAGTCCTTTCCCATTTCCTGGCACTACAAGACCCTCCCAGCCCTGCGGTCAGCCGTGTCGCCAAGGACCCTCGGCCTGTCACTGCAGAGTACTATTAGGAACCAAGATTGGTGCACCGGGTGAGTGATTATGTTTTAATCAGAAAAAATAAAAGCAAACCTCTAAATGCAGGCAGCGGGCAGTGGGCTCAGTGTCGAGGGTGTGGAAGTCTGTTGCCGTCGCTCAGGCGCTACGAGGACGGGCAACTTGGTTGGTCTGAGACTTAGCTTCCTTGTCTTTGAACTGGAGATGACAGGAGCACCGGGCTCCTGGGGCTCCTCGGAGGCCTGAACGGCTTCAAGGCTCTGGGGTGCTGGGAACGGCGGCTGACACACAGCAGGTGCTCGGCAAACGCAAGCTGGCTCTCCTGCGCTGTCTCGGCCCCACGCCCGCCCCGGGGCAGCCTGCTCTCCGCTGGACGGTGGGGGCCGTCACCCGGACCGCGCCAGTTGGCTTCTCATGAGGATCTGCCAGTAGGAGACACGGGTGGGATGTGGGAAGGCGGGAGGAGGGGAGGCTTTTTGCCTGCGGCCCCCAGTGGTCAGGTGCTGGCCGCGGCCGCACGGGTGGTGGGAATCCAGAGACCGCAGGGCGGTGGGGGTCGCAGCAGCTTCTCGTCGGCCCGGCGGCTGGACGTTGCCCCTCTCCTGGTGACAAGGAGCTGACCGTGGCCGTGGGTCCAGCAGCCGGTGCGCGTGGGAGCCCAGTGCTGGGAGCCAGCCTTCCAGTCCCTGAGCCTTTGTTCTTCCCCGTCCCCGCTCCTCCCCTTTTCCCTCACAGACGTTCACCACCAGACGAGCAACCCCGTGTTCCGTCACAGTCTCCCTCCCTGGCCCAGGAGACACGACCGCTGTCACCGTTCGCTCTATCGCCTGCACTGGTCAACGGTTAAAGGAGAGAAGCCGTTTCTGCCTCTGCCCACCTGGGCAGCCGGGCCGACGTCTGCTCCCCCGCCGGCGGACGGGACCGCGGTTGTCTCCGGGGGGGGGGGGGGGCGCACCCCGCGATGTGGGTTAGCCTCGGGGCCGGCGCGGTTTCTGCTGGGACACATCCCTGCTTCAAGCACGAAGAGACTTCGCCCGGCAGCTGTTTCCAGGGCTGTCTGGTAAATGCTACTTGAAGGTCCTACAAGAATAAAGAACGTGCCCCATGCCGAGGAACACACGCAGCGGAGGAGTCACGGGGAACGCGAAGCTCATCTTTTGGAGCTTGGCAAAGATCCATTACGCTCCTTCTATCTTTTTATAACTCTGAAATAAATCTCACTGAGGTCTTCCAGATGGTGCGGGGGATAAATTCTGCGTGAACACGTTTCTGCGCGTGTCCCGGTTGCATCGACATTGGGATCACAACCGGTTACGACCTGCATCAGGTTTTTTTTTATTAGAATGTACAACGCCAAAAATGTTTGATTTTTCACTTGGTCGGGCCATTTGTGGAACGGCTCAAATAAATCCACTGTTTTGTTCTCAATTCACAGTATTTGCTCCCCCAGATCCGTCGCAGGGTTTTATTTTCATAACAAGCAGAGGAAAGCCCTGTGCCGTGTGACCGGGCTGGGGCCCCCGACGACCAGAGCCGAGCCCCTCTCGCACCCGCAGGGACCTGTGGCCTCGAAGGGTCCTCGTCAGCACTCGAGTGTCGCGAGGCCCACCCTGGCCCCAGACCCGGAGACACCCTGCCGCTGGCGAGGAAGAGTCTGGAAGCAGTAGGTCTATGTGGAAGCCTCATCTCACGGCCTCTGAGATGGACTCAACACGTGAGGGTGCAAAGGTTTGGGGGACTGAACACTGAAAGGGGGATGCAGTTAAGGAAAAGAAATGCTCAGTAATTAAAGGAAAGGAAAACACAGAACAAAGCAGGAACGTGGAAGCTTTCACCAACCATTTACCTGCGTGCGAATACAGAATACTTCCTCCTTAGCAAGGCAGTGAGGTCGACTCTGCCCTCCGGTCCTTGACCCGCCTCCCCTCCCACCCACCCTCTCGCCCTCCCATTCCCCTTCCCTCCCCTTCCCTTCCTTCTTCTTATTAGGAATTGTTTCAAGCTTGTAGAAAATATAGTAAATGATATAAGACACGTGACCAACTCCGACTTTATCAAATCTTGATATTTTGCTATAATTTCTTGAAAAATTTCTCTTTCCTTCTTTCTTTTCCATTTTAAAATAATAAAGCAGGTACGTTCCTAGCCCCCCATGCTGCCTTCACAATTTTATTCTCTTCCTCCCAGAGTCACGTCTCCTGAAATAGGGAGTTCTCAATCCTAAGCACAATATCAATTTATGCTGTTTATTATTTCCATAAATGACAATAGCTATTTGTGTTTGTACAAACACAATCATTCCATGCCTTTTCAGTGAGCTTGCCTTTATCATTTGATATTTAATTTTTTATATTTACCAGGTGGATGCTTGTAGGTCTAGAACTCATTGATTTTCTACCGGAAATTTTCCATTCTGCTCTGGATAAAAATTTATGATGTTCTCTTTATTTAAAATTAGCTGCACAAGGATGCCTGAGTAGCTCGGTCGGTTAAGCATCTGCCTTCAGCTCAGGTCATGACCCCAAGGCCCTGGGATTGAGCCCCGCATCGGGCTCCCTGCTCTGCGGGAGGCTGCTTCTCCCTCTCCGACTCCCCCTGCTCGTGTTTCGTCTCTCGCTGTCTCTCTTTCTGTCAAATAAATAAATAAAATTTTTTAAATAAAATCAAATTGGCTGCATATAAAGCTCTTAGGAATGATTTTATCTGGGTGTCTTTTGCACGTGGGAGAGACCGTCTCCTTCTGTCCGAACCTGGGAAAGGTCACGCCGTGTCACGGGAGCGAGGAGCACCCGATCCCGCGTTCACCCGATCACGGATGGCGTGACCTCAGTCTCCGGGAGGTGTCCGGGAGGAGACTGAGGTCACGCCATCTGTCTCTGCTGGCGCTTTTCTGTATAACTGTGTGAGTCGCTGGATGGTTTGGGCTCTCCTCTTTGGTCTGTGTGTTCTTGCTCCGTTTCGGGGTTTTGTTGTAGTTTTGGTGGTAGATTTTTAACAGGAAGTGCTATTTTTGTACTTACTTTAAATCTAGTCAGAGTTTCTAATTGCTTTCCAATGCCGTGTGGTAAGTTATATTTTTCGTGCATGTTACCTATTTCATCTAGATTTCAGATTTATTTTGGGTATTTGTTCCCGTGGATGGACTGAGTCTCTGCGCCCGGACTCGCGGCTTTGCATCCCTTCCTGCTCTCTGTGGGGCTTTCTTTCCTGATTAATTGTGGCGCTGGTGCGGCCACACAATGGTCCAAAGAACGAAGCTCATCATTCTTGATCCCCCTTATTTATTTTTATTTCATTAAATGTCACTCTTCACTGTGTTATCTCTGACTTTCTCCTTCCTTTGTCTTTTCTCTCTTTCTTGTGCTGATGCCATTTATGACTTACGTTGGACCCTTGGCTTCCTCTGCTAACATAACCCGTGACGATACGACAGTCCCCTGAATGTTGCGTCTGACACACACCGGACGTTGCCATACTGCACCTGCACCCACCAGCATTCCTTTCTGGATGTTTTCCAGGTTCTACCACAGGATTTTGACTTACAAATTACTCGGAAGAATGTTTTTAAATTTCCAGGTAAATGACATTATTTTTTTATTATCTTTAATTTCTTAGATGTTTCGATAGGATGTAGTGTGTTATTTACCAATTCTGCGGTAGTTTTTGAGATTTAAGTTTTGGTCGAGTGCATGATCGATGTTATGGATATCCTAAGTGTATCGTCCAATGCTCATCACTACGATCGCCGTCAACCCTCGCCAGCTGGAACGAGCTGACTCCGGCAGACCACCCCCCTTAACTCTGCCTTATAAGCCCAAGAGCTACTCCCCACGCAAACGGTCCCCTGGAACCAACGCATCTTCAGAATGGGATGACTTCTACCAGGCAGCCTCGGTAACCGCCCTGGATGGCAGACCATGGTGCCAAATGTCCAGAACTCACACTACTGCTGTTGCCTTCAATCTAGAAAAGTCTGAATCAGTCTTCCTGCTGAATTACAGCAACCCCCCCTCACTATATAGAAGTAAAAACTGTCAGTAGATTATTGTACGCTATGGCTAAATGCAAACAGCACTGCAATGCGAAGGCAGTTTCTAGATTTTACAAAAATAAAATATTTTTAAAAGCTTAAAAAAAGAACGTGTATCTTCTCCATTGCTAAGCCAGTGCTGTAGCCATGTCTGTAATTTGCTTGATGCATGTGTTGTCTTCCTTTATCATTTATCGTCATGGCATTGTGTTGGCTCTTACACCTGTTAGTTATCAACAAAGAAGTGGTAAATTATAACACTGTGATGATAAACTTCTTGAAGTTTTCCTGAAATTCTGTTTTCTATATTTGAAGCTGTTATCAGGGTCATTAAACTTCACAAACATGACCCCTCCCCAGTGACCCCGTGTCAATGAACAGCGGCCATGGTTCCTGTTAATGCCCATTGTCTGACATTAATGTGGCCCACAGGCTCTTTTTAAAATTAGAATTTCTCACCTCACACACCTTTTCTCATTATTATCCTCCCAGTATAACGTCATTAGACATCACATGTCTGTCTTGGGCGTACTGTAAGTATTTAAAAAGCATTCCCGATGGACGAACTCTAAATAAAGCGATGTCCCCACCTCCTTCCATCCGTGTGAATCCTGAGAATTATTGAAGTCTGACCGTCCCTCTGGGGCTAAAGCTCATCATTCTTTAGCATTTCAGTTCTTACCTCTCAGATTGGCCGTTGCTATTGTTACTATGCTTTCGTAAGGTTGGAGCTTGCTGAGATGAACCCATGTGTCCAGGAATATTGTTATTCCTCATTCTACTCTTTACTGCCTTATTTCACTTCTCTCGAATCAGTTTCCTTCTCCATGAAACAGAATCCTGGCCACTTTTCTTCTTTGAGAGTGTGTCACTCAGAGTGTGTTAGTAGTAAACTCTTTTAGTCCCATGAGATACGTGAACTTTGGAAAATTCTTTCCAGCTCTTGAACTTCAGCGTTGCCTCTCTCGGGGGTGGGGGGTTTGAGTGGTACTTTCCTCACGGGGGTTCTGGAGAGGGTTGACCTCGTCGGGGTGCGTGAGAGTGTCTCCACAGGCAAATGACACTGTCCCTGCTGATACAGCCACCGTCTGTCCTCACCGGTGACTGACAGCTTAGCGGGATGGGTGCCGTGCCAGGAGCATGGTAAACGGGTCTCAGCATTTTGCAAACACTGTTAACCTGTTTTCTGCTTTGCTGCTGCTGTCGAGAACACAGCTGCCTGTCCCATCTGAGCATCTAGCCTTTCCCACTGTTTTAGGATCCTTTCTTGGTCTTTGGTGCTCTCTGGCATCCATGTGACTTGTCTAAGTGTAGTTTGACTCTTGTTTATTCCGCTGTGATGTAAGGATTTGCTGTCTTTCATCATTTCAAAGGAATTTGAACCCTTCATCTCCTCCAGTAATGTCCTCTTCCTTCTAGAAGGAAGGAGGTTATCTTTTTACCTGACCTTCTCATTCTATCCTCCATGTTCTTTAATGCTTCATTTAAAATGCCATTTATCCCCCGAATCTCGGCCCGGGACCTGCTCTGCATTCCACTTGGGAGTAAGCAGGAGGGGAGAACACAAGCTGCCCCCTCCACTGTGGCCCCAGCCCTGCCCCCTCCCAGGTCCTTGCCAGAGCCAGCCTCTGGACGGCAGCAGCGGCGGGTAGGACGGCTCCCCCTCCAGGTCTGAGCAGTGGCTCGGGGTCCCTCCCCCACCTCCTAGCTCCAGACAATTGGAGAACAGCCTCTTGCCTTCAGTCCCAGCCCTGAGGTTTTTCTTTCGTCTGTGCTAATCCTTCCACACCTGCATAGCCACGTATTAAATTCCCCTGTTGAAATATTTACCTCTGCCAACTCTTTCCTTAATGTCTGCATTTCTTCTTCTGTTTAGTTCTTTCTCATTTCTACCAGATGATCCCGGTTTCTGTGGTGGTTGGGGAAGAGGGTTTACTTCTCTCCCCTGCTGAGACGGCTGATTCTGCCGTCTGTGCACGCCTTCCTCACCAACCCCCCTTCAGCCAGGTGTCGCCTGTGGGGCATGATGGTGGCTTGGGTTCAGAGAAAGTGCTCCAAATTCCCAATTAGTGTAACTGCTTAGGTATCATGACTTATGTAAATGCGTTAGCATGGGGTAGACTGCGGGCGTGTGGCATGAATACATTCCCCAGGGAATATGAGGTTGGACTGTGGTCACAAATTCCAAAAAATCATAATCATAATAATTCTCCTGATGCTGAATGGACAGATTTAATTTACGCACATTAGGATTGAGGAATTAGGCCTTGGAGCCTGGTTCCCACCCCTCAGCCTAGGAGTGCTCAGGTTAAAGTCTCCTACCCCTGTAGACACTGCCTCGGTCCCACCCCAGACCCGACCCGCGCGGCAGGAGCTCCCCGCATGCTTACTGGGCACAGTTCCCATGCCTCTTTGTTTCGTGACCCTGCCCCATTTGGTGCAAGTGGATCATTTGTCCAAGGGCATGCCGCCTGTGTTTTCCCGAGCGTGGTAGACGCTTGTGGTGGGAGTGTCTTCACATCATCTTGTGTTCATACCGGGGAAAGTCAAGTCCTCCTCTGACCCAAAGGGTTACAGTAGATGAGATGAAGGTAATGTACTGACAATCGCAAAGTCACCCAAAGACAGAAAAGAACGATCTTTTTTTAAAATCAAGGGGATTTGCCTTTGATGCAATAAACATCCCACAAGTTATTATTTTTTAGAGAGTGAAACACCACATACGCATTTCTGCATTTCCTGAGAAGTTTCAACAAAGCAAACCATGCAAGCAGTTTCCTTTTTAGGATGAACCAGTAGCTCGATATTGTAGGGAAAGTGTGAAGACACGCTCTAACTCTGGTTCACGGGTCTGTTCGATGACCACCCCGCGTGCCCCCACAGGCGGGGCGGAGGAGGCGATGCAGACCAAGCAGATCCCAGAGAGGAGGCACCTTCTGGAGGGCGCCCAGTGAGCGCGCCTTGGCGGAGTGGTTTTCCTGTTTCCAACTGTAGGCAAAGTGTTAAGAATGAAATTGCAACCGTGAGTTCAGATGCAGCCCATAGACTGTGTTCCCGTCACAGGGGTGAGTATCTCCAAATTCGCAAGAAACCCTGGGAGAAGATGGCCTTCCAAACGCGAGGTTGAACACCTCCCATTACAGACGGTGGGCGGGCTGGAACCGCCCGGCGGGGCAGGGGTCTCAAAGTGTAAATTCCAGCCAACTCCTCTCCCCGAATTTAGAACTTTTAATCAGAGTGGTCTGAGATTGTAAACCAAACTGGCAGAAACACAACAAAATACCCGTAGCACGTGCATCCACTCCCTCTTACGAACCTTAGTTTACTTTTATTGTTGCTTTTGTGTTTGTGCCGTAAAGACAAGAGCCTACAGGTCTGAGGAAGATGTGTGTCTGCAGGCGCAGAGCCAAATTTTATATTTATCAAAACAGACACGTTGCTTTCCATAAGAAACAGAACAAAATAATTATAAAATCAAATACAAAATAACATAAAATAAAAACTAAGGAAAATAGAATATAAACTACGACTCACTCGGAAAGTTCGTTCTCTGCTTCGAGAAGGGTAAGGTTGGTGTTCATGGGCGGCCCAGTCAGTTGAGCGTCCGACTCTTGGTTCGCGCTCGGGCGGTGATCTCAGGGTTGTGAGATCGAGTGGGGAGTCTGCTCGAGATTCTTTCCCTCGGCCCACTCCCCATCTTCCACTCTCTCTCAAATAAATAAATAAATCTTAAAAAAATGAGGAAGGCCAAGTTTCCTTCGAATCTGTCGAGCGTGTCCAGACCGGGACCGCAGGAGAGCCAGTGTCATGCTTCTGAGGTCTGACTCACCTACTTGGGATTCAGAGGTGATGGGCTGTGATTCCCCTCGTCTGAAGAAATACATACTAGTCACTAAGCCCGGAAGGTCGGGGCAGTTTTTCTGATGGTCGTTGAATTTTCAAGCAGCTCACGTTGCGCGTCTCTAGCGCGTATGTGACCACCGGTGTGAGCGTGCCTGCACGGCCCCTTCAGGCAGTAGTTACAGAGCCAGCACATGGCTGGCTGGCCGAGTTCAAACATTGATCCAGGAGACCTGGGGCTGAAGCTACGCCCTGACTTCACACATTTTCGTTTCTGGACCCATGTGGACGCGCACACGCCGTCGGGCTTAGGCACGCCGTAAAGAAACGTCAGAACCCGGTGAGCGTGGAATTCCGATTTGCTGACACGCAGCGCATGTGATTCAGGAAGAGCACAGCTTCGTGATCGACCATTCACCCAACAGCTGAGCACGACGTGGAGCCGAGGAGGCTGTCTTCTGTGTGTGTGCACATGCGTGTGCATGGGTGAGCACGTGTGTCCATGTGCATGCGTGTGACGGAAGTGTGGGAACTTGCTAGGGTGAGGGTGTGAGGGCCATAAATCCGCCCGTGGAGAGTGCGTAAACGACATGGCTGACTTCATATTGTGGGGGCTGATTATGGAAAGAACAAAAAGTCACCGGTTCTGCCAAGGCACCACCGTCCCGTCTCTACCACAACCACCAACCTGCACCCACACCGACTTTTCCGGATCCCATTTGAGAAACAGACTGCAATTCACCTCCAAGAATGGAGTCATTTCACGGTTTCTTCAAGACCAGTATTTCCTCGTGTGTTTTTTTAGGGGGTTGATGCTACAGGAAGAGGTCAGGGTGATTATTTAGTGGGAAAAATTGTATTTGCTAGGACTTTATTGGTTTGCTCTCAGAAATCTGACTTATTTATGACATAAGTCATTTTAGGGCAGTTGATAGAAGTTATTTCTCTTTTATGACACTTCTTCCTTTCTGTAAAATTGTGCCATAAATGATAGTGACAGTGTCATACAGTACTACTGTATTTTTTGTATGTTGTAAAACTTTGCTACTTTATGGTCAAGCAAACTAAAGTTGTGACTGTCAGCTTCTCAGGAAAGAAGTGTGAGGACCTTTCATGTTTTGAAGAAAGCATTTAAGAGGGTAATATATAGAGGAGAAAATCCCATAAAAAGAAGGGTAACCCGAGCTTTTACTTTTATGTTTCCTCCTAGATGCAGAATTAGTTTTGGGTTGTGTTCCACGTTAGGGACAATAAACATCCGGGGTCATCACGGGTTTCTTCTTGCGCTTGGTCCTGCTTTACGGACATCCACCTGGGAGCGTTTCCCACCTTGTCTTTGGTGAGAGGTCTGAGTTAATGAGTTTCTCAATCTGTTTGGACACTCAGATATACGACGGCTCTCAGCTCGATAGAGGCTGCTAGAAAAGCCTGCTGACTTCTGATTCAAGGAGGAGAAAGAGCTTTTCAAGTCCCCTGGGATTTATCCCATTAATACTTTTACCTTGGGTCACTCCAAGGTCAAGAACACCTCAGGAGCTGGCTCGTGTTGACCTGGGCGGGACCAGTGGGGCAAAAGGGGCCTTCAGATCATCTACTTGTCCACACGGTAATTCCTCTCATTAAAAATGATTCTGTCTGTTGGTGAGTGTGCAGTCTCCTGGTCTGAGGAGAACACAGGGTGCACGGCAGGAACTGGGGTAGTGAGAAGGATCCTTGCAGATCAGAGCGTTGGGTATTCGTGGCGCAGAGAATAGCTTCCATAAGGCTTCGCGTAACTCCGCTTCTATTGACATCTTCCCCACAGGCTTGGGAAGGCCACGGGGAATTTTCAGTGGAAGGAAGAGCCTCCCAGAGGTCGCCGGATTTCCTCCGTGTCCCACAGCCAGAAGCCAGACCTGAATCCAGGCAGTGGTCTTGTTCTGGCCGAAGGAATGATCTGAACCCAGGAGACGACAGACCCCCACCCACAGCCAGCCGTGGGGACCGCCTGCCTGCTCCCGAGCCCCCCTCCGCAGGGTGTGTACTCAGGACCGGGCCATGCCAAGGGTTCGGCCGGCGCGAGGTTGTCGCTGCAGGTGAACCGGAAGCAGCGGTGGGAAATGGGAGCCGCTGCCGTTCCCGCTCGGAAGAGGCGGCTTTCTGGGAAAGTGGGCCACTTCCCGCCTCCCATCAAGGCCCCTGGCCTCATTTGCTCTCCCTCCTGCCTAACCGATGCTCAAGGAGCCACTGTGGTCCCGGAGCCCGTGGTGGGGGCCTCCTCCTGGCTGGTTTTGGCCCCGGCCCCAGGCGCAGGGAAGCTGGAGTTCCGTCACAGCCCGGCACGCAGGCCCATTCTAGTTTTTCATCGCCCGTGTTCGCTGCATTTTTAAATGGTGCACTTGGCTTTCTAAATCAAATAGTATTTCCAATTTTTTTAAAAAGATATTATTTATTTACTTGACAGAGAAAGAGATCACAAGTAGGCAGGGAGGCAGGCGGAGAGAGAGGGGGAAGCAGGCTCCCCGCTGAGCAGAGAGCCCGATGCGGGGCTCGATCCCAGGACCCTGAGATCATGACCCGAGCCGAAGGCAGAGGCTTTAACCCACTGAGTCACCCAGGCGCCCCAGTATTTCCAATTTTTAATAAAAATTGTATGTGGGGTTAGAGAAGATTTTGTAAGACAGAATGCCCAGGTTTCTTCTTTTAACTATGAAAAATAAAGCAGTTCCTTGGCGTTTCTGTGGGTCTGTTGTTTGTTAATAATATTTAAATGAACATCATTACCTAAACTTACTATGCAGCAATAAATAATCTCTGTTTTCCAATGTCTTCAGGTGATTAATTCAGTGCAGTTCCGGGTGTGGGAAGCGTGTTCGGGCTCCGACCACAAGGGCACCGGGGCTGTCGGTGGGGCCTGCGGTGTGCCGCTCAGAGCGGGGCCGGGAAATGAGGCTGGCAGGAGGACCCTCACCAGAAGGCGATGACGGCGAGCGCAGTTGGGCCGGCTGTCGTCTGCCGAGAACAGTGTTTTTCCTCCCAGGCCTGGAGCGTGCTGCTGACTGGCTTCTCTGCCACGGGAGTCGTGTGTGTGTGCATGTGCGCCTGTGCCTGTGTATGTGCGTGCCTGTGCACACGTGTGTGCATGCCTGTGTGTACACGTGTGCATGCCTGTTTGAGTGCTGGTGTGTGCACACGCCAGTGTGTGTACATGTGTGTGCACATGGCCCATGTGCACATGTGTGCCTGTGCACACATATATGTACATGTACATGTAGGCACATATGCATTCCTTTTGCACATGGCTGTATGTGCACATGGCTATGTACATACCCACATGTACATACACACACATGCCTCTGTACATACCCATGAGCCTCTGTGCATGTGTGCGTGTGTGTGCCTGTGTGTGATGTGCGTGTTTGTGTGTGTGTGTGCAGGTGTGTGTGCTTCTGTGTCTGTGTGTGTCTGTGTGTGTTTGTGTGTATCTGTGTGCCTGTGTCTGTGTGTGTGTGTCTGTGTGCTTCTGTGTGTGTATCTGTGCATGTGTGTGCGTGTCTGTGTGTGTGCGTGCGTGTGTCTCTGTGTGTGTGCTTCTGTGTGTGTGTCTGTGTGTGTCTGTGTGCCTGTGTGTGCGTGTGTGCGTGTGTGTCTGTGTGTGTCTGTGCCTGTGTGTATGTGTGCATGTGCGTGTGTGTCTGTGCATGTGCATCTGTGTGTGTGCGTGTGTGTGTCTCTGTGTGTCTGCGTGCATTGTGTGTGCGTGTGTCTGTGTGTGTGTCTGTGTGTGTGTGCGTGTGTCTCTGTGTCTGCGTGCATGTGTGTGTGTGTCTCTGTGTGTGTCTCTGTGTGTGTCTGTGTGTGTCTCTGTGTGTGTGTATCTGTGTGTGTGCGTGTGTGTGTCTCTGTGTGTCTGCGTGCATGTGTGTGTGCATGTGTCTGTGTGTGTGTGTCTGTGTGTCCCTGTGTGTGTGTGTGTGTGTGTGTGTGTGCATTCGTGTCTGTGCACACTGACGGAGGCGGTGGAGGGAAGCAGGGTCCCTCTGGCAGAAGGAAGAAGGGGGGCGGGAGGGGGAGACAGAGACGTGGAGAGAGACAGAGACGGGGGACCCGGAGACAGAGGGAGAGGACGGCAGCCGGCGGTGCCCCTCTCCCGCCGCAGGACCGGGGGGAGGACGGCGGGCGGGCACCCCTGTCCCCGAGGCCGGGCCGGCTGCCCCCGCCGCGCCGAGCACCAGCCTGGCAGCCCGAGCTGCCGGGAGAGGCGCCGCCTCCTAATGGCTGCCTTTCATCGCGGAGCTCCCCGAGAGCCCCGGTGGCAGATTGTCGACTCAATTACTCTCGTGTCAGGTGATTATCCCAGGTCTTAATGTAATCTTCCATTCACACATACCATATTTCAATTACGGCGGCTACGAAACAAGCTGTGTATTCAAATCGCCAATCACCTTATCACCGCCGAACAATGTCAACTGTAAAAAACGCCAGCTGAAGGCAATTACACATGTGTTGAGAACCGATTATGATTACTCTCTGTGGTATTTGTGATGAGCTGGGGAATGTTCTGAAAATTTAATTTAATGACAATATGCTTGCTGTACAATCCATAATACCTCTGGAATCCAGCACGGGGCTATTAAAGCTGATAGGAGCATATTACCGCCGGAAGGCTGGGCCGGGGGGCCGCTGGATACCTCTGCGGGGACCGAGGTAATTTCTCCGCGCGTCTCTAACGGCCCCGGCACACAGCCTCCGCTCCAGCTGCACGCCGAAGGTGGGCCTCTCCGCGCTGACGGAAGGGGTTTTCTCTGTGCCCTGGCTGCGGGGCCGGGGGGCTCCCGGGCTGGACCGCCGGCGAGGGGCGCCCCCGTTCCTTGCGGAGAGCCGGCCATCAGCAGATGCGGCTGCGGCCCGGTGCCCGCGCCCCTGACGCCCCCCGCCTCCCCGGTCACACCAGTGTGTGTCCGTCTGCCAGTGTCACGCCTCGTCTCAGAAATCCCGCAGAGCGACCGCCCGACCGAGGGAACCCTCACGGTGGGGGGCCAGACGGAGTCCAGACACATGCAAGCGGCCGATGGCAGTGGCCCAGTCGAGGACATCCGAGGGAGGCTGGGGGGGTCCCCCCACCGTGGTCCCCGCAGGCCCGCCAGAGCCTGCTGCCTGCTCTGACCACAGCAGCCGGCGCAGTGGAGGCAGACCCGGGGGGGACGTGTGCCGTGGGGTGGAGAAGTCCCACAGAGGGAAGGGGGGCGACGAGGAGGGGCAATGGGGCCCCAGAGGCTGGGCGGGCGGAGGGAAGTGGGGACACCGGCCGCCGCAGTGACCCGCGCAGCGAGAAGCCAGGGCCGTGCAGCTGAGCTGGGCGTGACTCAGAGTCGCAGCGCGGCCGGGGATGTGTCCCGGTCGGTCTGACACAAAGCCACCGTCGCTCCGTACCCTCAGCAGCAGGGACCCACCTCAAGGGCGACGGATGCAACCGTCACACCTTCATCCGCCTGTAATTCCAGCGAAGGACAGTGTCAGCGTCACGGGGGGTGGGAGGCGGATTCTGCCCTCAGGATTCCGTGAGGCGGCCGGGGCGCGAGCGCATCCTCCGGCCGTGAGCCATCCGCAGCTCGAGACCTCGTGCCCGCGAAGTCGAGGGCTCTCGGCGGTGCCCCCAACTTCTCTCATCAGAACAACGTCAGTTGCTTGTTAGAGAAACGGGGCGTAGCTCCTGATACCGTGTTTCTTTCGGAGAATGTGTGTCTTAGAACTGCCGTGTCCTAGTGTCCGTTCCTGTAGTAAAACCTCCTTACGGCAGACACTGCGCACAGGCTCTTTCCCGCCCAAGACGTCTCTGCGTGCGCCACCAGGTCGCACTGTAAATATGCTGCTGAGTGATGGTGTTTATAATCTGTCTCCCTTTCCAGAATTTAAGCAGCATGAAAACAGATATTTTTGTCTGATTTTTCATTGCTGACATGTACACGTCCCTCACCGTTTGCAGAGTGGATGTGCGGATCTTTAAATTCGAGCGCCTGTTGTTTACCTAACACGGGCTTCATCCTGGTTCGTACATGCAGATCTCGTTTGCTAGGAGATTTTTCACTTGCTAAATAATCCCCCAAATTATTTGTACTAAAGAGCTGTGAAAACACATACGGTGCTTTTAGAACCTGCGGGAGAGGGTAACGAGGCCTTCTAGTTGTCCCCTGGGACGATCCGTGGAATCGGAGGGTGGAGAGGCTGGGGGGCGCCACAGGTGCATAACGGTCCCCCTGAATTTATGGTCAGGACGCCGAGGCCAGGGAGGCCCAGCACTGGGGCCAGGGGTCAGTCCGGAGGGCCCCGAGCTCCCGCCCCCTCCTGCTGACTGATGAATGAGCCCCGCACAGCGTTTCCCGCCGCTGTCCCCCCTCCCGGGGCCCTGACCTCAGCCCCGGCCCCGGCCGGCTCGGGAAGGGGGGTGACGCCCTCTGGGATCAGACACAGCGGGGCGGGCAGTCTCCCGGGGCTCTTCCTGGACGGAGGGGCTGCAGAGACGCGGGGCCCTGTCGGGCGACACTTCTGCCAGGACACCGCCACGGTCGGGGACGGAGCAGACTGTGCTTCCTCCGGACTCGGTGACTTCCCGGGAGCTGACCTCGCCGCCCCAGGTCAGGGACGGAGTCCATCCCCAGCCCGGCCGCACAGCAGGGGCCCCTGGGGCTGGGCAGCGGCCAGAGACAGTTTTGGGTGGCGCGTGGGGCTGGGGGCCGGGGGGGGGGGTGCTCCCCGACACCCTGCAGTGGGTGGAGTCTCGCAGGTGAGAAAGGCACACCCAGTTCTCAGGGGAGGGAGCTGCTTGCGTCGGTTTTGCTTTCGGCAGTATTAGGACAGACCCTCAAAGTCTTTACAATATTCTCTCACAGTCACTATTTTTTATACTTTGCCTGCAGTAAATTCTATTTTCAGCTCTTTTCCCTGCTGCTGCTTGTCTTACCAATGTGTGTGCACTTTCGCCTGCCGAGGGCAGTGTGTGTGTGTGTGTGTGTGTGTGTGTGTGTGTGTGTGACCGACTCGAGGCGTCTGCTCCCCGGGGAGCTTCCTTGCGGGGGCTGCAACGGCAGGAGGGGCGCGGGTTCCTGGTGTGTCCCCAGGATCCCGAGCTCTGATCCCGAATTCAGCAGAAAGTGCAACAGCCTGGGCGATCGCGAAGGTTCAGGTCAGGGTGCTGAGCGAAGCCTCCCGCAGGGAGCCCCGAGGGGACGCGGGGAGGAGGCCCCACCCCCGGTCACGAGGACACGCAGGCCGACGGCTGCGGGAGACGGCCCCAAGCTCAGACCTGCGGGGTGCGTCAAGGTGAGGGGAACGCGTAGCATCCGGACCCTTAAACATAAACCGTGGGTCTTTCCCAGGGTCACATATTCCGGTAGCATTCCTGGTCAAACCCAGGTGTTAATGGATGTTGGCCCCACCCGCTGACCTGGGCAAGGTTTTGTAATATTTTACACAAATATTCTCGAGAACACTGCGAGATACAAAGCAAGAAGAACCAGGCACACCCAAGAAAGTGGCCTTCTCGGTCGCCAGACATTCGTGCTCCCTTTGCCGCAAACCTTGCAGACAGACTAATCTTGTAGCACCTAGAGACACCAACAGCAATCACGGGACTTCGGCATCGTTTGAATTTGCAAATGTTCTTGTTCTCAAAATCTTGTTACAAGTGTTACTCTGCTAGTATTTACCACCCATCATATTTTATAAATATAAGAGGAGAAACATGCCGTCTTCACATCTATGTATAGCGTAGCCATTAACCTTTTAAAATAAAATATATAAAATGTGCTAATTACGGGATGGAGTGCAATAATTGTACTTATTTGCATGTCTTTTAATCACATGAAGAAAACAGGCCTTGGCACTTAAATATGATCATATTTTCAAAGACAGGCAGTTGAACCACAAATCAATGAGGGACCTTTCCAGCAGCCCGGATTGCTAGCTGTTTTTCTTCACGTATAATTCTTCACTCGGAAAAAAAATGCTATCTGATTACAAATTATGTACCTATTCTTCCTTCTTTTGCCCAAGGCAGCAGTTAATTTTTGCCATAGGTCATAGAGGATAAAGCCCCAAAGATCCGGAGCTTCTTAATTGCATTGCATACAACTAGCTGTCGCCAGGCATCTCAAAGGAATTATCGCACCTTGCCGATAATGCCCTTTCCCTGCAAGCCATGAAATGGATTCTCCCTCTATTGCTATATTAATTAGACTTCAAGGATGTTAGAAAAATTATAGCTTAAGCTTCTGCTCAAAAATTTAGGCATTATTATGGGAGAAATCTCGCCAGAACTTCCAGGGAAATGAATTAACCTTGAGGCTTTCTTGTTTTGGACAGAAAAGGAGGAAGGAGCCCCCCACGACTCCCAGCCCCCGTCCCCTGCAACAATATAGAAGTTTTGATAGAATTCCAGGTTAAGTTCGTCAGTTCTGCTGTTGTGAAAACAGAATGAACCGGCCGACCTGTGGAGGTCTCAGGGCTCGCTGGGAACCCGCAGCGCGGGCCGTATATCATGCGTACAGTGAGGAAAGGGGAAGCAGGAACGAAGGGCAAAAGGCGAAATGGTTTGTGTCCATTTAAGAAAAAATCAATAATAGCATAAAATTGATTTAGTGCTTGTCATAAAACATAAGTAAGTGCTGGAAAATAGAGAAAATTGAGTCTCAATTTAATCTGCACAAAAGCCGCACTGTACTGATGAAGTGTAGGGGGAGGGGCGCGCCATAAAACCCAAAGACAGATACGTAATTGTCATATTAAGGACTCTTCTCGGGCTGCAGCAGTCGAGGGGTAGGATCCATTAATCATGTGGATAAGGGGCATTGAAATCAAATCTCAATTAAAATCTGTTCAATAATGTCTCTAATATGTTTTTCAAGCATTAATTTTTTCCCATCGATTCCACACCCCATAAATCAGAATGTTGCTGTGCATGTAATAGTTTAGGGAAGAGAGGATTATGGCTTTATGAAGTCAATGCTGCAGAACCATGTAATTTACACAGGCTAAAGTTTTATGTCTGTTGTTCATTTCTATTAGTTTCTTCAGCTAAAAATTATTTGGGCTATAAAACTAAAACCCAAGTTCATTTTTTTTTTTTTTCCCAAACGTCTATATGCTTAGCAACCAGATTCCAGATTCCTCTCTCCGAATCCGTCTGGGAAATGACACTTGGAGGCTCGGAAAGCCGAGTTCTCTGTGTGCAGGGGCTGGTGGTGCAGGGCTATGTGTGCCCGCGGAGACTGGGGCCTCCGTGCCCGTGCCCACAGGGATTCGGACAGATTGAACAGAAACTCCAGACCACACAGGCCCCTCCATCTCGGTTCCCAGGCACCTTGGAAAGGTTTGTGCTTTCCCGACCCAGAGCTGTGATTCCCCCACTGCTGTTCTAAGGGTGGGCTGTGGAAATGAAGATATTTGTTTTTAAACCGATTACATCCATTTGTTGTTGTCACCAACAAGTGCGCAGAGCCCTTCCAAACGGCGGTGAGATTCCCCGATTTCCCGTAACACTGGTCTTACCTTAAAACCCTCTTCCGGATTGCAAGTGCCTTTGGAGCGATGGTGAAGCAAGCCAAGGTTTCTGAGACGCCGGCTCGCACAACGGGAGAGACGAGAGCAGGAGCCGCGTGGGCTCAGCCCTCCGCCCCCCTGCCCGGGCTGCACGGGGATTCAGCCCACCGCGGGCCCAGTCTCCTCGCCTGCGAGGTCGGGGTTCGACCCAGCGGTCTCTGCCGGCTCCCAGCTCTCTGAGCCCACCACCAACCCTGTTGAGAAATGGCTTCTGCGACTTCCTTGGCTTCTTACAACTGTGTCTTCCCAAGGATATTCAAAAATTTATTTGAATGCCTACATTTCTGCTTGATGAATTCATCTCCCTGTATGCGATGCCACTGTGAGTTTGAATTTAAGTTATACTGTCGTAAACCGGGATACAAACACACCCAAAGGGTTTTCTTCTAAATCACCCTTCGGCCCGTCAGTGGAGCTTGCACCCCGAGGCCGGCCGGGCTCAGCCCGCCCACGGCAAGGCCCTGACCCGGGCTGGGCCCCGTTTGCCCGTTCAAGGCCCGACAGCGCCCTCCGTTCCCCTGCGCCCCAACCACCCCGCACCCCACTGTCAGGGTTTCCCAGGGATTATCTGTATGGAGTCCCTCGAAACCTCTTTCCCTAGGACACGGGGCTCTCTGTGTGTCCCATAGCTAATTTTTTTTAAAAAACACTTTATTTTTAGGACAGTTCCGGTTTGGCAGAAACATGAACTTCAGGGAGCCCCCCAGACCCATACCCAGTCTCTCCCGTCCTTAACCTCTTACGTTGGTATCAGCGTTTGCCCCAGCACTGTGTCTATACTGACGCATTATTATGAACCGAAGTCCGTGCATTGTTCATATCTCCTTATTTCCTACCCAACGTCCTTTTCTCTTCCCGGATCCCGTTCAGGACCCTACATTACACCTCGTTGTCCCGTCTCCTTAGGCTCTCCGGCTCCGGACCGTTTCTCAGACTTTCCTTATTTTGCACGTTACCAATTTTGTGTGGTTCTGGTCCAGGAGTTTGTATGTTGCCCCTCGGGCGGGATTTGCCTCGTGTTTTTCTGCGATGAGTCCGGGGGCGTGGATCTGGGGCTAAAGGCGGCGGAGGGAAGGCGTCACTCACACGGCATCGTCTCAAGGCCCATCCGTCAGCCTGACTCGGACCGTTGAGGCTGCCCTTCGCGGCCTGGCGGAGGGGGCATCGGTCAGGCCCCCGTCACGCTGTACCCGGTGGAAGAAGGGCCCCGTGAGCAAACACACGTAACCACCAGGGGGCTACGCACTCCCTCCCAAGGACAGAGTATCTAATTAAATTATCTGGATTCTTCTGCGTGGGGGATTCATCTCTTTTCTTCCATTCATTTGCTTATTTAATCTTCTGTTTTCATCGGTATGACTCATGGAAATTGATTCACTGGGTGGTAATCCGACAGCGTTTTCTTTATTTCCTTGCTGAATCGTTCCAGCTGTGGCCGTTGGGAGCTCTTCCAGCTGTGGGCCTCCGACACCTCATGTTTGGGGACTCCTCGCCCCTCCTGCATTCCCGGCCCAGGCCTCGAATGAGTCGCTTCCCAAGGACGCTGGGTCCTCGTGTCGGAAGACTGTGTCAGAAGCCAAGGTCAGGGTAGGGCAGCACGCGCACTCCTCGCTGCTCGACCTCCCAGCTGCCCTCCGAGGGCACGCACGTGTGTGCACCCTGCCGCTGTCTGTGCCGGCACTGCAACTCTTTCTGCGTGGATGGGTCTGTATCCGTGTGATGGCGTGCGAGTTTCCACCTCCATCCGCCCCGTGCGGGTCACGGGCAGGCTCCCCTCCGACGGGAGTCAGCTCCCAGCGCCCGGTCCCTACACACGTCGGCAACACCACAACCTTTGACACGATGTCCTCCGGCGGGTTTCCAAGCTGCTTCACTCGGACCCCGCACGGAAGACTCGCTCTCGCCCTTGCCTCCCCTGGAACCCATGGCCGGGCTGGAGCCGGGCCCATGGACTTTGTGCCTCTCAGAGCGGCCTTGTTCAGCCTCCCGGGTTGTGCACAGGGATGTATCCGGCGCCCCCTGGGTGTGTGCAGTGAGTCATCAAAACCGCTCTTTCTCCTGGCATGTAGCGTTTCTCCCTGAATAGATGATTATCGTCATCTCCCCATTAATTCTTTACATTACCTTCTTCAAGGTTTTTATGCTTAATTTTAAGAAGAGACTCGGAAGAACACTCGTGCAGTAGTATCTATCAGAGTCATAACTGATGGCTCAGACTGTTAGGCAGGCCAGGAAGGGCGGGGTGGTCGAGCCGAGTCTGGTGCGCCCACGCGGCGGGCAGAGGGCAGGGCGAGAGCCCCGGCAGACACGGCTCTGGAGCTCGGGGAGCCGGAGGAACCGGGCACGGAGGGGCCAAGCCTGGGATTCTGGGCAGAAAATGACCCCAGGACAGCCTGGAGCTAAGACAACGAATCCCAAATCCCTCTGATGGGACTCAGGGGCCTCGTTCACCTGGACCTCTGGGCTCCCTAAAATTAGTGAAGAAATAGGAATTCACGTCCGTGTTTTAGGTCGGGATCACCGGGTGCCAGCGTCTTGGGCCTGGGGGGCTGGGGGCAGCTTGTGCCACCGGCGCCGGGTCACCGCAGGGCCTGCCCGAGGTGCCCCCTGCTCTGGCTTGGAGCCGGCCACCCCGTGGAGCACACAGACCGCAGCCCACTTCCCCGGGCTTCCCATCAAGATAGCCTCGCCTCCCCGGCATTCGTCGCAATAAAACTGATCACAGTGGAATCATTTGATATGTGTGTGACTCACAGATATCGCTCCCTAAGCCGCTGTTCTAAATTAGTAGTAGTTAAGCGCCCATTGATGGAAGCTTAAAATAAAGTGTCACCCAATGGGCCCCACTGCAGCCCTGCGATCCCCGGGAAGTAGAGGTACTTTCAGAGGAGCTGTCGTAAACTGCACGCGTTTGGAACGGCGCCCGAAATATTTGGGGGATCTATTCATTCTTTCCCTTCCTGCAATGATATAATGATGTCTGTCACAAGGGCACTTTTATGCCAACAAATCCTGATGTCACACACGGGCCTTCGAGAAGCCGGAGGGGTTTTTCTTCTCCTTTCTTTTCTTCTCTGAGTCTTTTCAGACTAGAACACTGAAGTCTGAATTAGATGCAAACGGCTTCTTTCAGACCTTCTCTGTGACAATGCGAGCTTGAAAGGAACATATTTGAAAGCTCAAACTGCTTCAGTTTTCTTGCAAAAAGGCTTAGGTCCCCTGAGTAGGCCAATTATAAATTACAGCGTAGGTGAGCACTTTCTCTCCTGTTCACCAGCGCTCAGTCTGTGTCATTAATGTTACTACGCCGAAACCTTGCATGGGGAGAAAAGGCTTTTCATATCTCATTAGCATTACAGAGAAGCCGAAATGAATTATGTGATGGGCGAGTGCTACGTAGGTACAGCTAATTCTGCTCCTACATTTTAATAAGCACCGTGCCAGACCTCTCCTGTTCCAAAGAGCCCTCTAATCCTCCCCGGTGCTCTGCGCCGACCTCACTGGCACAAAGATGCCATTGGCCGAGATTCCGGCACTGTGACACTTCAGTCAGTTGGTGTGAAATTCTAGCCGAGCTCCCGTGCCCTCACCCGTTCCTCACCAAGCGCCGGGGCACCACGGAGCCTGGAAGTGGGGCTCCAACTAGGAAGCTCCTGGAGGAACCCCCAAGATCTTCAGAGGAAAACACGTACGTTTGCACCAGCACAAGGTCAAACCAATTTCTCTAACTTCTTTCGAAAAACACATAAAAAACAAAGATCAAAACAACACCCTCTCATCTGGAAGACTATTTATTTCCAAGAATTTAGAAATTCTTCGGTCACCCACAGACATTCCCTCCCTCGGCCGGTGAGATGTACGCTGTCACCATTAGGAATGAGATCCGGCTCGCTTTGCGGTTGACCTTGAAGGGTTAAGGAGGCACAGCCTTCACCGGGAGAACACAGTCGCCAAGCCTTTATGTTTACGCAGACGCAGCAGTCGGCTTCCCTCTGGGGCGGCCGGTTTGCCAGCATTGGCAGTAGGTCAGTGGAAGGAGGGTTGAAGTAAAAAATGCGACGTTCATGGCTTCAACTCAAACTCAAACTTTCTTTGACAAAAATATCCACAGTAATGAAAATTCAGAGAATTAAATTAAAAAAAAGAAGGCAAACAAACAAAACAACAAACCAGAAACTCACCATCGTTAAGCGACAGTCCTATTTCCTGAGTCCACGGTACTTAAAAATGTAATTGTTTACATCATGTAATTAATTCTAAGATGTCGTCCCGCAGAAACCAGCAGGGTAAACACCTGACTAAGATCTCCGTGCTACTCTCCTATTAGGGCAGGGGAATTGTCTCGTCATGGCTATGCCCACAAATAGCAAATTGTTCCCCTCTATTGAGGCTTGATTAATTAAATTAATTTAGAGACGTGGTCGCTTTACATTAAAATTAGCCTGTCACATTAGAGACTTCTCTCCCGTGCCCAGCCTCCGCAGCCCTGCACCGTCCACTGCTGCAGTTAGACCGCCCCCTGCAGCCCCCACGCCTGCCCCCCTGCCGCCCCGGGCCACGCCCTCTCAGGGCACAACGAGAAGACACTGTCCCAGGTGCCACTGCGTTTCCCCCCTCGGGGTCACAGAACCATCGCTGTCCTTTGTCTCTGCGGCACAATTTCCAAACACAGAAACATGTTTTTAATCCCTAGGTAATTCTGTCTCCTAGAATCTGCAGAGACTAAATTCTGCCCTCTGGAAGCTTACGTCTAAGGAAAGTGAATTTTTGCAGTGTTAACTTTATTTTCTGTGTATGCATGGGGGTCACTGGCAACTTTCGTAGCCAAAACCGTGCTTCCCGTATAGGGATGGTTGGCGGTGTCGCGAAGCCATCCAACTCCCCAAATACATTTCAAGCTAGTGCCCCAAGAATGGTGAGGTTTTGAAAACGTTCTAATAAAAGTGAAAATTAAAATAAAGTCTTACAGAAAACCAGCGTGGCATCAACAAATCAAAGCTGCATTTCCCTAGCACAGATGTGTAGTCTTCAGCTGTGTTCTCGCTGTTGGGACCGGTAGGACGGTCCAACCTCTCATCGGCCAGGCTGGGGAGGGAGGATGGGGGAAATAGGGACCTTCAGCCACAAAAGCTCAATTTAATAGTAATGGTCAAATATGGAGCCAATGAAAGGCTGGCGATGGTAAACCGGCCATATTACTGCTAAAAATGCTCGCTAACATATTTTTAACACATTTTTAAATGCGTGGTTGAAGGATCAGAAGAGGGAATTCCTTGGAGGCCACAAATGACCAAGGAGAAATCCAGGGCTTGGACAATCTTCTCATAGTGGCTGCGGATCCTGCGCAGAGGCCACGGGGAGAAAAAGTCCGCTTCTGAGATGAAATGGCCACAGGCATTTGCATCTGGGGAAAAAAAAATTTCACGCTGACTTTATGGCTAAACTTCCAGCTACAATTGTCTTTTTTTAATTGTCCATTTGGTGGTGCTCTCATGAGAAGGAAATGGGGAATAAATTTGGATCTAGTTCTGAGAAACAGGAATTGAAAACCAAAGTCACTAAATATTTGACAGAGCCGCTGACCGCGAGCCACAGCCAGCAGGAGTCTCAGAAACCTCGACTCCCAGCAGTGCAGGCGCTGGAACTCTCAGGGACAGAATATACGGTGAGTGCATTTGTTATGTTTAAGAGGAAAAACTGGGGGTAAAAAGAAGCAATAAAAGGTTACCAAAATGGATCAGGTAAGCTAGAAAAAAAAAATCACACAAAACTTAGACAATAGAATTCAAACTAGAAACCTATTCATGGATCAGTCTTCAGCCAAAGCTGAAGATGGAATGAGCCAGACGGTGGAGCCGAGGCCACAGAAAGAGAAAGGATTAGACACTACGGAAGATGGGTTTGAAAACATGGGCTGCGGAGTGAGGAAAGCCAGCAGGTGCCCGGTCAGGGCTCCAGGAAGAGGGGCTCAGAAACCAGAGGGAGGCAAGCCCGTAACACACACAGAGATACAAATCTGAGTTAATAAGAGGCACCAGCCCTCAGATCTGGGTCCCATGGATTCTAAGCAGAAAGTCTGCACTCAACCATATTCTCATCAAACCAAGAGCTTACTTGTGAAGTAAAACTTTCAAAAGCAGCCCCAGAGAAAAGAAAGTTTGCCCGCCTAGAAGTAACGGCCTTGTCGCCAGCTGCCGGGTCACAGCAGGAAGAGCTGAATGCTGCCCACGACATTCAGACGGGAGAGAAATGTCCTGCGTCTGTCTTTCAAGATTAAGTGTGCAGTGACTGTTCAGAAAGGTGAAAACCGAAATCCTTCCTCCTGTCTTGCGCTCACAAGAGCAAATGCTAACAGTGAGCCCAGGAAGATAAAGTAACTTCAGGAGGGGACCTGAGTGGAAGATGACCTTGTTAGTAAACAAAGGGTCCATGGGCCTCTCTCTCCAGAGACACATGCCTGGGTGGAATCCTCGCAAAATCAAATGTGTGGCTCAGGAAATGAAGCAGTGTGGAAAATACCAGCAGCATCTGATGGAGGGCTCTCCCTCCCTGCCACTGCCAGGCTGCGGCCCGTCCCTGATGGGCATTCTGTGCTTCCGGGTGGGACAGAGGTGGGCAGAGGGCTGTGTCCTCGTGCTGGGGTTGTCTGCTGCCCAGCGGTGGTGCCCACACGACTGCCTCGGGTGCAGGTGGAAATTGGGACCTTGCCGACCACCGTGTATATAAGTGCTTTCCTCAGCCTCCAAGTCCCTCCTGCCCTGCAGCAGGACAGGAAGACTCTGTTGTATGTATATATGTAACACATGCACACAGACAGGCAATCCTCACATCGAAGGGGAAGAGTTTGGAGAGGAAAGACAGGTGGCAGAATCAGGATGGGCGCAGAAGAGCCTGGGGGGAGGGAAAGGGCAGGCGACGAGGGGGACGTGCAGTCACGCGAAGCAGGAGGGGGTTTGCAAACGAGGGCGTTTCATGTGCTGCCGACAGGTCATAGAAGACAGCACCTGAAAAGTGTCCAACGCATTTAGTGACATGCTCATTCCTGCTGATATTGGCTGAAGCAGTTTCAAAAGTGAGTGGGTCAAAAAAAAAAAGGTAATACAACATGAGTGAGTGAGGGAACAAGAATGCAAGGCTGGTTCAACTCTTGGAAACAAGTCAGCAAATTCACTGTGTAAACAAGCTTAATGGATTAACTGTGATCATCTCAATATATTAAGAAGATCATCTGATTAAATTCAACACCCATTTTGATAGCAAAGCAAGCGTCTGCCGACTCGGGTGGCACCCCCGAAATGTCAGCCCAACTAAGCAACGGAGTAGGATTTGGAAGTAACGTGGAACCGAGCTCTGGGCGGTGCAGCAAGGTGCGCTGTGTGACGTGAAAGAAGTCGGCAAGACGGCGTGGCCTGGTCCCCGGGGAGACCATGCTGCCGTGGGGACAGGAAGCTGGGACCCCAAGGGTGGGGGGCTCTAGGGGCCGCGGGCCAGGGAATCGGCTCTGTCATGACCCTGCAGCTGTGACAGCTGCTCACATTTGTTAAAACTCACCAAATTTTATCCCTTAAGTTAGTGAATTTTATTGTGTACAGATTATGCCTCCACAAAGCTGACCACGGGGAAGGTGCACTCGCATCCAGGGAAACGTGTGAAAGCGAGCTGAGGACAGAGGACATGTAGGAAATCCCCCCCAACTGTCGGAGTAAAGGTGGGGCCCAAGCACAGCCTTGGGGACACATATGCATGGTCGTAAACCTGCTCCTCTCTGAGGTGAAGGGTGTTGTCACAGCGGGTGGACGTGAAGGGAGAGCCCTGCGACCAATCACGAGGGTCTCTGCCTGGCAAGGGAAATGCTTGTCCTGCCCCCCAGGGGCTTCTCGGGGCCTCCTCTGGGCCGTGTCCACTCTGGGTCTTTCTGCCTTTGTAATCTCTGTCCCACCTCCTCATTTTCAGTCCACCCTCCACCCGCCTGCACACCGCAGCCCACACGGTCTCCGGGAGCCCTGTGTCCATCCCCAAATCTCCCACTTAAAGTCTTCGAGGTTCTCACTGCTGCTGGCCCTGAGCTCCTGGCTGTGTTCCAAGGCCTCCGCCCTCTGCTCTCCACCTTCTCTCCCTCCTGCTCACTTTGGTCGTCCCCACACAGCACTTTTCTGTCACCTAAAGTCCTGTCCACATCTGAGCCTGCAAACCCCATGTTCCTAAATTACCACACACGTTCCTGTCATCATCTAGGTCACTATGCGAGGCTTACCTCACCCCAGGATCTATGCAGTGACCTTGGTTGCTTCCAAACCAGTAACCTCTAAATATACTCATCTGCCACCTACCACGCATAGAAGCACGTGACGTCTTAAGGCTGCCGGAGTCGCGGGGACGGGTCTTCCCCTGAGCCTCGGTGAGGAATTGCTCATTGTTGGCCGTCTGGAAACACGTGGTCCTCACGTGGAGGAGGCCTCAGGGGACACCCTCAGGGGAAGGGGACACGCCACCTCCCTGGCCCGGATGCACCTGGTCTCCTCCTCCAAGATGGCAGCAGGCAGGCCACCAGGCAGGCGGATGGAAACACCTCACCGCCCGGAGAGTGCCCAGGTGCAGGCTGGGGTCTCGTCCTCCCGCCCCATGTCAGATTCTCCACCGTGGGTCCCCAGGCCTTGAGTTTGATGCTGCACGTGAGCTGCCGTCTGGAGCCATCCGTGCTGTGGGCCGTTGGAGACGGTCTATTCGTTCTGAATGCAGCCAGCAGGAAAAGGACAGCAACCACGCTCTGAGGCTCAGTGAGGTGACAGCTCAAGTCCCACGCCAGCAGAGGACAGTGGGGTCCCGCGGAGAGCCGCTAACACTAGGGCCGTGGGCATTGGGGGACACAGCATGCGGCTGTGCCAGTAGCTGCACTGAGGGTGTGTGAGGCCGTCCCCTCGAGCTCAGGAAACTGCCGGCGTCACGGCGAGGCGGGCTGATCTCCAGTCCCAAGGATGGCACGGTGGGGAGTGGACCCGAACCATCAACATGTGGGCACTTAAAAACGCCACCTCCACTGAGTGTCACAATTTGGGGAGAATGGGGATCTTTGGAAGCAGGGGAGGCAGGGGCCAACGTTATGGAAAAGCACGCTAAGGACCGGAGGCTGGTCTCAATAATTTGGCCACATTCTGAATAAAGCCCAATTAGGTGGGTAAACATGAGACTATAGGGAAGTTCATGTCCAGCCAAGGACCACGAAACTTACTCTGTGAGCACAGAGAACAGTCTCCGAAAATTAAAGCTTAGAGATTAGGAGAGCTTCTTTTCAGAAGCTGGATGCTAGTATCAAGGCTGACAGAGAGCCGATCTGGGGGCCACTGAGAGGTCCAGGTAGAAGGATCTAGAAGGGGAAGACATTCTAGGGGCTCCGTGTTGTATATCATGAGCACTCAAAGAACACCAGACTGCTTACACGGTGCTGATACCATATTGCAGATTCATGACTCACGTTCAGGTTTCAACAAAAGGTAAAATAAATCCTTCAAGGCTTAACACCGTGCGTTTCTTCCTGAAGCGGACCTGCACACAGATGCCCGGACAGACCGCCGACCCCAAAGATGGGTCCAGTTACAAAGAGAGCAAACAGAGAGCGAGCCTCCACGAGGCACCCACCCATGACCCACGCACACCCCGGGACCTCGGGCGCTGTCCCAGTCAACCCCAGGGACTCCATCCCGTTTGGCAGGGACTTTCAAAGGGGACTGTGGGTCCAGCTTGTGGGAAGGACCCACGTGCCTCTCTGACGGCCGTCATGGGAGCTCTTCCAGAAATCAGGATTTATAAATCCTGCGTGATGACAAAAACAAGGACTCGTCATTCCCCTGGGAAGACTATCCGTGGACATAGGGCTGAGAGCTTCCCATCAGGGCGATTCACTCCTAAATTACTATTTTCTGTAAGCTTTAGTGTTCCAGAAAGATTTTATCATAATGTAAAGTGCCTGATTCTGCAGTCGTCAGGAAGGCAATAACTTTTCATTAACTTCATTTTTCATTTTTATCTTTCTTTGAGTGTTGCAGAACATAGCATATGATTTTGAATGTCATGTAATAACAACTCTCTAAAATTATCTGTCCTTCCGTGCATTTGACGCTAATATTTGATAGGTTAAGTTAAGCAGATCTACAAATGTAGATCCACATCACTGTGCCTCGGGCGATAATAAGAGCTGTCAGTTTTACATTCCCTCGTCGAATCCATGTGGGTAATGACTACTGATTTTTTCTTATATACATTGCTCATTGTTGGCCGGCTGATGAGAGACACGCGTGTATGCTGAGAGACACACGCAGACGCAGACACAGACACGGAGGGAGAAATGAGAGAATGAATTTCAAAAAAGGGAAAAGGCAGTATTTCATATTTTTTATTTATTTAAATGATTTAGATCTTGCAGAAGGGATTTGAAGTGGCTTCCAAATTAAATCAAAAGTGACTTACTTTCACTTTAAAAATGAATGTGGACCACAGAGAGGTTTCACCATTTACAGAAGTTACGTGTTGAATCCTTGCACTACTGTGTGCGCCAGAGGGCTCATTACTGCCCCCACTCCTCCCCACACCCTAACCCTCTGTTAGTGTTTTCACAGAT
>CM052808.1:79512761-79557285 GCA_028533885.1 Nasua narica | reverse complement strand
GGGGGGGGGGGGTGCCCACAGGTGCTCAGGGCACTTCCTTTGTCACCTTGGGGAACACATTAGTTCCTGCTTTGTCAGTTACAGGCATTTCTTATCTGCCTTCTTTGTAAGAGGGTCTCAGAGACTCTTGGCAAATGCCGGTACCCCTCAGAGTGACCCTGTTGACACCGCGACAGAGGCGGGAGGAGGTGTGTCTCAAGCTCATGATTTCTAGCCATGCAGACAGTGGTGACCATAATCAGCTCCACGAGGGCATTTACGGAACACAGAGAGAAGGCCGTAGAAAATACAGCTACACATGTGAGCATGTGTGTGCAAATATGTGTGTGCTGTGTGTCCATGGGCACATGTGTGTGTACAAGCATGCAGGAGAGCATCATGTATGTGTGAGTGTGTGGAGGTGCCCGTGTGTGTGTGCAAGTGTGCATGAGACAATGTGTGTGCGAGTCTGTGCATGTGTGAGTGTATGTGCACACATGAATGCATGCAAGTGTGCATACGGTCATGTGTGCATGTGCATGTGCAAACATGTATGTGAGTGTGCTGTGTGCATGAGAGCATTGTGTGTGCATGTGTACGCACGTGTGCATACACGTGTGCACGATAATGTGTTTGTGCATGCAAGTGTGAGTGTATGTGCACATGTGTGTTTATGAAAGTGTGCATGAGACCATGTGTGCATAAGCATGTGTCCCTGTGTGTGCAAGTATCTGTGTGAGTCTGCATATGAGTGTGAGTATATTGCATGTGTGTGCATGAGACCATGCGTGCGTGTGTGTAAGCATGTTTGTGTACACCTGTGTGTGCGTGCAAGCATGCATGAGGGCATGAGTATGTGTGCAAGTATATGTGGTGCGTGTACGTGTATGAACAGATGTGTGCAAATAGGTGTGAGAGTGCACGCACACGCACACACTTGTGTGTGTAGTTCCTCCATTTCAGCCGCAGTTCTTTCTCTGTATAGATTTTGAGGTTTCTGCTTTAGTGCGGAGAAATGCACTAGGCATGATAAACCCCTTTCACAAGCAGAGAGAAATAAATACTTCCCACAAAGTGAATCATGAAGTATATTTTTCCCAAGGAGCTCCATTATTTTAAAAACAGTTGCTTTTTTTTTCTTTTCATTTTTATTTTAAGGGCCAGGCCAGCCGAGCTGCCGTGCGGGGTCTCAGCCTGTGTGTGACGGCCGTCCCCGGCCATCACTCATTTTCAGTGGGCGAGGGGGAGCACTTGGGCACATCAAAGCCTCATCAAGCCAACCGGCCCTGACATTCTTTAAAGAGGAGATGGATGGTCAGCCGGCTCCCACGGAAAATATTCTCCCAGCAAGTTCCCCGGGTACCAGACTGCTTCTCTCTTTCCCTTTTGAACGGGAGCTGTGAGATCACCTCATATTCTTGGCGGTCACCATCCGGGGGCGGGTTCGCCGGGGGGGAGGCGGAGGACCCTCGTGCAGGACGTGAGCCCACGGGAGCACACGGGCTACTCTTCCTCCCCGCGTCTCGGGCCCAGAACGCAGAGCGGCTTTGCCCACGTTGCTGAGGAGAAGGGGAGGAATGAGCCCATCTCCTGCTCGCGGCGTCCTCATTATTGGTAAATGTCTGTGAGACAGACCCAGACCTGAGCCCGTGCTGGCAATGAGAACGGGACACAGTCATCCCCTCTGCTTCCGTGAAATGGGCACAGCGACTTCCTAAATGGGATACAGAGGAGCCCAGGCCCCGGCCAGGAAAGCTGATGAGGACGCTCCCCTGAAGGGTGTGTCGCTGGGACCTCGGTAATAAGTCACTGCAAACGGGGGCTTCAAACGGTGCTTATCATCTCGCAGGCCTGGAAGCAGGAGTCCAACACCAGCGGGGCCTCTGAGGTTTGTGGGAAAGCATCCTCCTGCCTCTTCCAGCTGCTGGGGCCCCCGGGCTGGTGGTGGCCACATCCCTCTGCTGGCTTCCTCGTCCCCAGTGCCCTGGTGCACCTGCCCCCCAGTGCTCTGCTCCTTGGAAGGACGCCAGTCACTGGATTCAGGGCCCTGGGACCCAGAACCGTCTCATCTCCCGTCCATTGTCTGCAAAGACCATGTTTTCCCAAGTAAGCTCACAGTCACAGGCACCGGGCTTGCCCTTCTGGGAGACGCGTTCCTGCCGTCCCCCCAGCCCCCCGAGCACACACTGGTGTCCGTCTCCCTGTGCGGTTTCCTGGGCAGATTCATGCACACCCCTACTCTTCCAGCCGCACGAAGCGTCAGGAAGCAGGGGCGATGCGTGTGACCCGGCCTCGGCCAGGACGCGGGATGTGGATCGGTGGCTCAGGCTGTCCTGCAAGCCACCTCCTCAGTCCACTCGGGTCGGGAGCAGAGCGTCTCTCCAAGGCCGAGAAATGCCTTCGTCCTCCTGGCCTCGCTCTTGGTTTCTTGTCCCCTCCTGTCCAATCAGACGCCTTCAGGAAAGGTACTCATACCTTTTCGTACCTAGTACCTTCACAGACGCCTTTGAGGTCCCTGAGCTCAGAGTCGGGCCCTGCGCTGCTTTGGCAAACCCACCCCTTCAGATTGACCCGATTCCAGGTGATTTTGCTCCCCCGCGTGGGAGACTTAAACCAAACCCAGGCATGCACCTGTTTCAGGCATCGGAGCTCTGCGATGGCGAGGACCCCGCAGAGGGTCACCAGTCCCCGTGTCCCCGGAGCGGCCGCTGTGTCTCCTGAGCGCGGAGAAAACCCACAGGAGACCTGTGGCCGGGCGAGGGGGAAGACCGCGTTAATCGGAGAGGAGAATGCAGATCCGAGGTAAAATCGTCACTTAGCCTTCTCTCTAATCTTACCCAAAATGGACTGATCCCGATTCGGATTTTGGCTGAAGCAGACGCAGCATCTTCTCAAAGCTCCCTTCCCCGTGACCTGCACTCCCCGCCGGCCCGCGGCCGGTCCCAGTCCTCCACCAAGGGCACCTTCACTTCCTGCGCGTCGCTGTTGGGAAGCCCCACGGTGGGCGCTGGGCCGCGCTGGGGAGTCCCGGAGCCCCACCGCCGCCCAGGCGCAGTGCCCTTCGCAGCTCGGGGAAGCTCTCTCCGCGGGACGCGGGCATCACCCGCGGGTTCTAGTTCTGAGGGTCGCTGGGGTCCGGGCCGGTCGGTCAGGCGACACTGGTCCCTTAGGTGCTGCTGGCGGCGGGGTCTTGTCTCAGCAGCCGCGGGGGGGGGCCGCACCCAAGGACGCGGGGGGTGTAGCTGTGCCCTCGTGCCTGGTGCCGCTCCAACCCACTAGTGCCACCCGCCGGGGGCCACCGAGCGGGGTCCCTCTCTGAGAGTCACGCTTTCCCTGAGACTGTTGTGAGACCTGGCATTCTGTGGGGTAAAGCCCCATGGAGGGAGCAGGAGAGGACCCCCGATGTCCCCACGTGGCGGGCCTTGTACCCTGGGCTCTGCGTGTGTCTCCCCAGTGTTCCCTCCCGAAGATCCAAGGTCAGGGATGAGGGCTCAGCGAAGGCGGCTCCCCGCTCACGGGAGAAGGGCCGGAGGGACCGTGGTCTGCCCCGTGAGCACTGAGCTTCCTGGTGCCGGGCCCTGGATGGGCTTGGCCCCCAGACCCCATAGGAAGTGCTCCCTTCCACTTTATTTCTGCCTCAACTTTGCATTTCCTGCTTTTGAGCTCACCGTCCCCGGGAGCTATCGTCAACAGTGGCCTTGATTTGATGCCCTGAATTCCGTAATACTAACGCTTCCACAGCCAAGGTCTTATTTGTTTTTAATTATTCTTTTTTATTTATATAAGGGTAATAAATAAATCTATAATGAAATCCAATCACCAGCACACGGCAGAATAAGCAGCAGGGAGCAGTGAACAAGCGCCCGAGGAAGTGGCCCAATGTCTCGATTTCCACCCCTGTGACACCGTTTACACCCTCAGGGACAGAGGTGCTGGCTTTATTCCTTTTCACACTCTTCATTTATTTATAAACTACTGTATTGGGGCCCCTGGTGGCTCTGTCGGTGAAGCATCTGCCTTCGGCTCGGGTCATGATCTCGGGGTCCTGGGATCGAGCCCCGCATCGGGCTCTCTGCTCAGCGGGGAGCCTACTTCCTCCTCTGCCCCCGTCTCTCAGCTTGTGATCTCTCTCTCTCTCTGGCAAATAAACAAAACCTTTAAAAGAAAGTTTAAAAAAATAAAAATATATTTTATGGGGGCGCCTGAGTGGCTCAGCTGGTCGAGCGTCAGATCTTGGTTTGGCTCAGGTCGTGATCTCGCGCTCATGAGACCAAGCCCCATGTCGGGCTCCACGCTCAGCACGGGGTCTGCTCCTCTCTCTCCTTCTGCCCCTTCCCCCAGCCGGGGGTTCCTGGGGTGCAGGCTTCCCTACATCCTCCCTCCTCCTCACAGGATGGGCACCCAGGCTGCTCCCGGGACCATCGTGAGCGCCGTGGAACCAGAGCACGTGGCGCTTCCGCCGGGGCTGTGGGCGGCCGAGGGCCTCCCCTCCAGGCCCGTGCAGGCCCGTTCCTGACTCATCCTGCCCGCTCAGGCTGAGTGGCCGACAGAGAGTGGGTCTCGATCTCCGAAGGGGCCGTAGTGACCCATGAGAGGAAGCCAAGTGCTTGTGTGACAAAACTCCGGGACCTCTTACCTCGGCACTGCGAGGGTTGACTGAGGAGGTCAACTCGTGAGGGGACGGAACCCAGTTGTTTGGTCAAATATCATTTGGGTGTTGCTGTGAAGCTGCTTTTAGTGTGAGTAACTCTGAAATCAGCAGATTTTGAGTGAAGTAGGTTATCCTCTGTGGTGGGCCACATCTAATCAGTTGCTGGCCTCAGGAGAAACGACCGAGCAAGGGGATTCTGCCTCTAGACCACAACCCAGAGACCTGCCTGAATTCCAAGCCTTGTGCCTTTTGGGATCCTGATTTAGGGTCACGGCCTCAGCTACTCCCTGGGTCTGAAGTCTGTCAGCCTGTCTGACATATTTCCCACTTGCCGGCCCCCACGATTGTGTGTCAGTTCCTTAAGATAAATCGCTCCCACACACAGACATGCACACGCACACATCCCTGGCTCAGTTTCTCTGGAAAACACAGACTAAAACCCTAACCCCAGGGACTCAGAGGTTTGGAGAGCTATTCCTGCCTCTCCGTGGTCAGTGCCCTCACCCCGGCTGAGCCGACTAGAGGGACCGAAGCGTCAGCAGATTCCTGGCAGGACATCCCACACTCCCGCTGACACCATGGCGGGAACTCCACGTTCAGAGATCATAAATTCGGCGTGCTTCTCACGGCTCCTGGACGGACAGCCCCAAGAAGCTAGAAGGTTATTGCAGCAAGAATACGAAGAGCGAAAAGGACACACTTCTTGCTTATTTTTCCCTTACATTTTCAAAACAGCTCCTTAAGTGAAGAGGGCATGTTTTGAGGCTTGTAAAGGAGCGTTTAGTGCTCTCACACTGACGCGGAGGACAGACCGGGAGCTGGCGTCCCCGCGCCCTAGGGGAGCAGAGGCGGTCCCCGGCTGCGGAGGGCATCGTGGTCAGTGCCTCGGTGCAGGAGGACTTCTCTGTGTTGGGGGATGGGGGGCACGTGGAGAATAACACAGTCAGCATGAAACATGAGTGAATAACGTTATTTTGGGGCCGAGGCAAAGCTGAGCTGTGTTCCGGGCCGGAGGGAGCCCCCTCCGCATGCGGCTTGCACTCAGGGTCCTGCTCTGTGTGCTCTGGTGACCTTCTACCGATGGCTGACCCCATGCTGCCGGTGGGTCACAAACGGGGCTGTCACCCGCCTGGCCCTGGCACTCTGGGGAGCCCCGTCCAACTCCCCCTCTCCGGCTGGGGCTGCTCAGCGACTCATCCCATCAGCCCCGCACCTGCCGTTGGCAGAGAGACTGCGGAAGGGTCTCCTGTCCCGCCGGCCCCACAGCCAGAGTCCCCGAGGGCAGGGAGGGTGCCCAGGACCACGGGGGCCTGCAGGCGTTCATGGGACGGATGACGCACGGCTACACGATGAGGCCCTGGAGGGACAGGTGGAGTTTGGACACAATTCTTAGGACACTGACTCACTATAAAAAGTACTTATCATAAGGTTGGAACTGGTTGTGGGATTTCTACTTTTCCCTGCCCTTTGGTTTCCCTTTTGATCCTTGAGAGCTCAAACAGCTTTGTTTTCTTCAGTTGAAGACGTTGTGCAAATAGACCGGCTTGTCGTCTTGGGGTCCTCTTGGGCTCGGGACTGTGTGCATGAGAAAAGGCCAGAGTCGCCCCAGGACAAGGATGTCCACGCGGTCTGCGCAGTTCTCCAGTAGCGAGCTCCGTCTGGAGGGAGCCGAGCCCCGTCTCCGCCACCATAAAGTCACAGAGGCCACATTAGAAAGATGGCTTTCGGCCCCGTCTCCATGGACTGTCTTGCTGCTCAGACGGAGGCCGTTGTTTAAAAGCAGGCTGACCTGCTTTGCCTTAAAAAGAAGACTTTGTTCCGGGGTGCCCGGCTGGCTCAGTCGGTTGAGCATCCGACTCTTGGTTTTGGCTCGGGTCGTGGTGTCCGGGTCGTGAGGTCGAGCCCAGAGTCTGCCTGGGACTCTCTCTCTCTGCCCTTCCCCCGGCTCTTTCCCCAAAATAAATACATAAATGACACTTAAAAAAAAAAAAAAAGACCTCGTTCATTCTCAAAATCAAACCTGTTTACAACTATTTATTACACACTGGAGGCCATGTGAATGCAAACTCAACTCCAGAAAATATTTGCAGAAGCCGCCGATGTTTTTCCTGCCCCCGACGTGCCGGCTGAACGCCAAAGGCCAGCCGTACTTTCCGGCCGCGAGCGCATCGTGATGCTCTACACAGATGCAGGGACATAAAGAGTATTTTTGCAAAAATTAATACAACTCAATTTCCATGGAAATAATTGATTATATAACGGAAATACTAACAAGGAGAAAAGAGGGACCCTACCACATTTTTGAATGTGGCTGAAATTTAAGAACTGCTTGATGAAATCAAATCACGTATAAACCTCAAGGAGAATGCTGTCTTTTTAAACTAAATGCCCCCCTGAAAATTTTTAAGTGTGGATACAGCTACTGGCATCGCCAACCAATCCCGGAGCGAGCCCCGTGGGATGCTCCCAGCGTCTCCCGCCATTCGAACAACTATGTCCTTGGCAGGAACGCGCCGGAGGATGGGTCAGCAATTTTCCTATCGTCTGGAAGTCTGCTTCTGATTTCCACGGAATGTCAGAAGTTTCTTCTTATAACAATTAGATCCTGTAATTATTCACTTGAAAAAAGTGTGCTGCATGTTTACTTTCTACGTGTTAACATATTGGACTTAGTTAGGAATTCTAGCTTCAGGGACCTTAGTACATTACGAATTTTAATTAGTAGTGGAAAGGTTACGCTTGCTTTGGAGAAAAGGTTACGATTGTCGTATAGTATTTAGACTTTAGCTTGTCATAAATACCTACTTGTGAACAAGGTACACACTTTTCCCCCTTTACCAAACGTGGAGTCTCCTGTAGGCGGATTTTGCCTTTTGCTTAGTTTGCATTTGTTTTCGGGCGGTGGAGACGGGCGTGTCTCCTCCCGGATGTGGTGGGTGCCCCCGGGGTTGTTCTGAGCTGCATGGGCTTTCCACGCACAGAGGGATAAGCTGTTCCCCGGGGAGGTGACCGGGACGGTGGGGGCCCTCCCAGGTCCACGGGGGGCAGGAGGCGTATAATACAACAGCAGCTGGACTATAATGTCCGCACTTAGCAGAGGGCACTGGAGGGCGTGGTGTGGTCACCAGTCTGGCCCGTGACATTCCTTTAGGGATATCACGATTTTCCAGCTCAACCTGTGCTCATTAATTAATGTATTGTCCTCAAGGCCGAATACAGACTTCAACGCCATCCTTCAAATCGGACATGTCCCTGCATCACTGGGCTGCGAGCGCAGAGGGAAGCCCCGGGGACCAGAGGCCAGACCAGACCCGGGCCGGGTCCTGTCCTCGTGGCGAGGCTTCTCCCAGGACCCACGGCTTGTGCCAGCATTTGTCTGCCAGACAGCTTGGGCTGAATAATCCCCTACTTTGTTCCCACGAGCATCCGAGGAGGTAACAGGGCAGGAGCGCGTGCCTCGACGTGTGTGCGTCCCCGTCTCCGTCAACCAGACGTCACCCCGCAGCGCAGGCGCTTTGCTTACGTTCCCACGTGCGCTCTTTGCCCTTCTTCCCTTCCGTAACTGGCTCCCAATCCGGGCGTCTCTGCAGGGTGGAGGGGTGGGCAGTGGCAGCCCATCCCGGGGGTCCTGTCTGGGGTGTTTCGCGGTGTAGCCAGCCGGAGGGAAAGAGGGCCTCGCAGTTGCTTTAATGCAACAAAAGCGTGTTTGCACGCATGCAAAGTCCTCTGCAAATCGAGGTGGCTACGGACGTCCCCCATCCTCCTGGAGGTGCTCGGCACCCGTCTCCTTCGGTCCTGGGCTGGCCTCGGCTTGCAGGATCCCGCCCCGACTTTCCGGTGCCTCTGCCGGCTAGCGGCACGTGCCGCTTCAGCCCACATGTCTTTGGCCAAAGCAGGTCGTGCAGGGGTCCTCACTTCCGGGGGCAGAGCCGTAGATGCCCGGTGCCCTCAAAAGGGAGGAAAGAACCAGATAAGCTGATGGGTGCTGGCGGGACCCCCCTCCCCGCCCCGTGCCCCGCGAGTGTACAGGAGCCAACAGTGGGAAGGCTCATTTCGCTATGCGGGCATCTAGAACAGATCAGATAAGGAGGAAAGTGCAAATCTGGGCCCCAAACCCATTTTTCTTTGGCCTCAAGGTCAGCGTCCCCTTCATGACCGATGTAGCCTCTGACGACAGCTCCATTGCTTCGGTGGACACCAGCCTAGCAACGTGGAGAAGAACGTGGGGACCCGGCGGAGAGCGAGGCGGCGAGCGGGGCGGGGAGAGGACGGCCCGCCAGGCTGCGGGGACAGCGAGGACAGCGGCTTGTTCGGGAAGAGTCAGCAGAGCGGAGGGAGGAGACTGGAAATGGGGGGATGTGAGGTTGCAGGAGCGTTTGCTTTACGAGGTTTTGTTACTTTTTTAAGATGGCAGATATCTGGGTTTCTGAAGTCCTTTTAACTGAAGAACAACCATGAGGAAAAGTGATGAGCTGCGTTTAATGACCCAGGAAGCGCGGGTCCTCATCGGCTCTACCAGCCTTTTGTGTTTGGGCGGTAAGCAGAGGCACTGCTGTCCTCGGGGAGTTGGTGGGTCTGGGGGGGGAGAGTAGGCGAGCACCCCGAGCTGGGGGCTCTACATGCGATTCCGGCACAAGCAGCACACCCTGGGGACCCGCCCCCGGCCGCCAGCGAGCAGGAGGTGGAGGCCAGCTCTGCAGCGAGCACGGCCACGTCCAGGCGGAGGGGACGCTGCCAGGACACGAGAAGGCCGAGCCACCAGTGCAGACGCCCGCAGGGGAGGGTCAGGGCCGCCGGCTCCCAGCCGCCGCCAGCTTTCCGGCCATGTGTGCGCCACCCTGGAAAGGGAGCTCCCGGTGCCCGCGCAGCACGGGCACTGCGGAGCCTCTGCGCCCTGCGGAACTGCGAAGTCACGGGCAAATGCGTGAGTGCTCTGGTTTTCAGCCGCTGAGGTTTGAAATGATGTGAAACTTGCAGCACAAAGTAACCGGAACAAACCTTATTCATTAGTCTTTCCTAAAACAAACATACGCTGAGTAATTCCCCTGGAAAGATAAGACTGTAGATATCAGGGATTCAAGCCCTAGGACGCACCCCTGCTCCCGCAGACCTATGATCTGCTTGGGGTGAAGGGAGGGCACAGAGCTCGTGCAATTAATAACTGAATTTCTAAACCGAACGTCTGCTCGTCTTCTCTCTGCCTCTCATGGGCCCTTTACTTCGGCGAGCTCGATGAGGACGGTGCCTGATTCCCATCCCCGATCCCCGTGGGTCTCAGGCGCCTGGGTGTCCCCGCGAGCCCCAGGACTTTCGTACGTCATCCCGGGCTGTCCTCCGGCATCCGCCGCTCACAGCACACGCCCCTGTGGCCCCGCGAGGCATCTTAACATAGGCCTATGGGTAAGTAAAGTCCTGCACGATCTGTAAGGGAAGTTTCTTTCTGCTCGGCCCGAGCCCCTTCCTCTTTCTTCAGCACATGTCCCTTCGGGCGGCGGCCATCGACCCAGAATGCCGCCCAAACGCACTCAGCCGGCGGGTGCTGCTCTGGGCGCCCGCCCCCCAGGAAGCCTCGGGCATCTCCAGCCGAGTGACCACAGGGTCAGCCCTTGACTTCCCCCGAGGCCGTCATCCTGGCACTGCCCGTGGCCGCAGCCGACACCCCGCCCCTCGCGAGGTCAGCCTGGGCGCGCCTCGGCCGCCCCCTCCTCTCACTGCCCACGGGCGTCCCAGTGGGTCCTGCCGGCTCTGCGCCCCCATCCCTGTGCACGGCCACGGTCACCACCCTCGTCCACACACACCTGTGGCTCCTGACCCTCGGCGCCCTGGGACCTGGCCTCCCCGCCATCTGCACCCCACACGGCAGCCAGTGAGCTTTGTATTTCTGAACATAAACCAGACCGTGGAAGTCACACAAGTCACCCGCAGGGAGGGAGCCGGCAGCCTCCTCCGTCTGCGCGCCGGTGCCCACACCTCCCTGCGCGGTCCGCGGGCCGCTTGGCCTGGCCAGCCTCTGCAGTCCGACCTGCCGGGCACCCTCGCGCTCGCCGCCAGCACTGTCTTCGCTGTGGCCTCGGGGGTCGTTGCTGGCCTTTCGCCGAGCGTCTGTTTGACATGCAGGAGGCTCTGGTGAAGGCCGGTGCCCCCGGGACGCGGGTCCTCGCGGGTCCTCGCGGGTCCCAGGAAGGCTCCCGCTCCCTCACCCACGCTCACTGGGGGAAGAGCGGAAGTGCTTATCCGCTGCCGCTCGTGACGCTGAAACAGCAGAGTCTACTCCGTCCGGCTCGCTCGTCGTGACATGACATACCCTTCGCACAGCCCACTCCCCTCGGGGCGTCTGCATTTCGGGGGGTCGCAGGGCAAATGACAGAGAATGACCGTCTGAGGTCAGAAGTGGGCACTGGGGTCTGGCCGTGGGGGTGGGGGTGGGGACGCGTGCTCCTCCTGCCGCGTGGGGACCCCCGCTCACTCGCAGGGCTGTCAGAGATGACCTGCGCCCCTTAGGTCAAGTCGCTGGACATCCGTGAGCGCCTCAGTTTCCCATCATGGCCCTGCCTTCCTCGCTGACACGTGTGTTTGCACATGTGTGTGAAGGGTGAATGAGATGAACACGCTCGGGGGCCAGCGACTCATAGCCATCTTCTAGAACATGCACTCCCGCTGCTCCCAAAAGGGTTGAGCGGAGGGCTGGGGACCATCTCACGCAGCAGCAAAGACACGTCCGAGGGCCGGGACCCTCGGCGTCCGGCCGCATCCGGTTACACTCGTTCTGTGAACGAGACACAAACGCGTGGAAAGCCTATGGCAGATCAGCGGCCGCCTCCCCGCACTTTGATCCGGGCTCCTTTCTCGGGGGCTCCGGCGGCTGGATTCGCAGGCATCTTTCACTTTTCTCACAAATAAAGAGTTGTTGGCCCAGCAGCCTGCCCGTGACATTGCACTACTAAATTCGCAAGACAGTCATGAAACGCTCCCATAATCAGTGACACGGGATGATTTTCCACTCCTGACAAGCCCCTGTATTGAGGATGATAACAGTCACTCTGTCTTCATCCACCGTTGGAGTATAATATCAATCCATTTGATGATCCAGCCAACGAAGCCCAACACTTCTGTATCAATCTTCATAGAGTGCTGCCTGTTGTCTAACAAAAAGCCTGAAATGAGATCATTCAATCACTTTCTGCCGGCCGGGCTGCTCTCCTGAAGGAGCCCCAGCCCCTGTCACGCTCCCACCTCTGCACGGGGAGGCCAGGGAAGCTAATCGCAGCAGAAATACCTACACGCCGTCAGCACCGAGCTAACTTACACACCGCATGTGGGAACAAAGAAGAAACGGATTCCTCGGCACTGGTTACAGATATCAAGAACCACGGGCGCGTGAGAAGGAGAAGGGGTGGCTTTCTCTCCCCAATCTTCTGCAAACGCGCTGGGCTGGGGGCTCCCGTGCTGGGTCCGCGAACGCGTCTACTGTCCTGGGGCGTTTTCCAGAAACGTCCAAATGCGGAATCCACTCTTGTCTGGGATGAACTGCTACCCCCTGAACACCTTCTTGAGTTTTCCCTAAGTGTAAAGATACAGATGCTTTATAAACCTAAAATAAGAGGAAGACGTCTTATCGAAAATAAGCAATGGTGATATTGGAGAGGCAGATCGTATCTGAGATTCTGTGACTTACATGTTTAAATCATCGTAATGATGGGAAGAGAAGGAAACAGGCAGTGTCCCCTCATCCCCTCCATTCCTAGTGTATGGTGAGAAGTTTTAAATCCTTTGAGTTTCTCTGTGTCGTTGAAGAAGATGAAGACACGGGCGGTGTCCCAAGCACCTTGAATCTTTTCCCCGGAACCCTGGGGGACGGAGCTGCGCTCCAAGCAGCGGACACAAATTTCAGGACCCGGACAGTGGCCCTAAGTCCGTAATGAAAATACCGGAGGTTTGTCTACCTCTGTATTTCAAAACTGAAATCTTTTCAGCTTTTAGAATTCATGGGGAAACTTCCATTTCTGATTAATGCAGTAGCTTACAGGCTTTAAGAACTAGAAGCAGCCCAGGTCTTCATTGGCGTAGGAGGAGAACATCCCGCGGACTCCCCTGCCCTTGACTAAGGTTACTCCCCGCCACACCTGTGAGCTCTCCTTGCCGCTTGCACGCGTACATCATATTTCCACCTCGTGAGAGGAAAAGCATATTATTACGGCCATTCTTCTGCATTACTCCAGGAATCAGTCACGATGACACAGTATATTAAGAGAGTTTGTCATTTTCAGGTGATGGCTTGTCCCTGCTGGCCAGGTGCCAAGGAGCATGTTAATTATTTCCCTTAATACCAAACCTTTATGCTTTAAATACAGTCTCCTGGAAACCCAGGAAACAGATGTGCAGCCGTATAATACACATGGAGAGCCCGATCTGGTATTATTCAGGTGGGCCGGTGGGAATTTCAGGGTGTCAGTTGTGCATAATAGGGCTTTTTTGAACATCTGTAGCTTAGGATCTGACCCCTATTTGGCTTTTTATGCATTTGTTTTTCTCCTACTTGTAAGCAGCACAGGAAAAACAATGTTCCAAATTGTTTCTTCCTGATTTAACTTGGGTGTAGTTTCTATGCGCACGCACACACACCACACGGTTCTTGGTGCAATATTAAAAGACACAAAGTGATGTTAAAACACACAGAATTCATACCTTATGAGTATAAATGGAACATGAGAAAGTGCAAGGATCCTTTTCCTGCTTCTAAGAAAAAATTGCCTTTTTGATGACCTTAGAACCAATGCGCATTATCAATCTATTAAGGTTTGTGAAGATAAGACACATTGAACAGTGGGCACATTAACAAGGGATTCTAACAACATCCCTGGTTTCTATAAAAGGTATGTGGGCAAAATCTGCACCTCTCCTAAAGCACGTATCCCCTCGGGTCCGTGTGGAGTGAGTCCTCCAAAAATCTAATGGTCAGTTTTGCAATGTCACCGATTTTTTTCAATCATACAAATGCCACCAATTCAATTAAGCTCACAAGGTCCCTCTGCCTGGTTCTCCTGGGTGAGCGGCTGGCCTCCGAGCGCGCGGGCGAGAGGGACTGTCCCTGTGAGATATGGTTCAATCAACAGCCAAAGTTTTCCTTGTCAGTTTTGATATATCCGATAATAGCTGCGGGTTGTTTTGCAATGTCCAATGTTCTGTGAAGATGGGCTTTTCATATTCTTTATTGTTTTTTACTGACAAAATGTTGCCTGGACTTTTGCAGTTTTGTGAAATGAAACAACAGTAAAAACAATATATAATTTAATCCTCATACACCTAAGCGGACTCCTCCATCCTCGTGGCGACTTTGGTCCGGATATAATGAGTTCCTGTTCATTGATCTGTCATAAGCAGCCTTGGTGATTGAACACGACCCCACAACCCAAACCTACAACTCATTTGGGTCCCCTCAGCCCCCCGCGAATCCAGACGCGACAGTAGGGGCAGTGCGGACATCCATAATTATATTTCACTGCCTCTCGGAGTCGGGGCTGACAGAAAGAGGATAAAAATGGGTCCTTCCAAAATGTGCAAAGGCTGCTGTGGCTTTTACTTATCTGGTGGAGCCATACGTTTATACTGCAGGGGACTTGCTCCCTCCCTGGGGACCCGAATCTGATCCTTTTTCATTCTTTTCTTTCTTTTTCTTCTCTTCTGTTTTAGGTGAGGACACAGTCACACAAGGTATTGGCACAATCATCAGCAGATCCCAGGACTTGGGAACGCAGTCCTCGCCACCCCTCCCCGGGGGTGTGCACACAGGGGTGAACACACACACACACATGCATGTGCATGCAGTGGTGCATAAACACGGTCCTGTGGAGGCAGCAGGAGTTGCGTGTGTCCACAATTGTGTGTTCACCGTCCTTACATACACAGTGTCTCTCGTCTTGGCTCCCGGTAAGTGACACGGAAGTGGAGCTGGGACAATTATTTAGGACAGAAGGTCCCTGCCATCCACGTGCACGGCTACAGTCGCGGACAGATGGTTTCCTCCCTACGCAAGTTCATCGGAGAGGCCTCCCCGAGCTTTCTGTGCGCCGTCTTCCCCGCGGCGGCGCACAGGTGTGGAGCGGTGCTGTTAGCAAGAGCATCCCGCTGCGCACGCTGTCCCGGTTCTAGACCCCTGTGTGCTTCATCGGGCCAGACTCCGAGCGTCCTCCCCGCCCCCGTGCATATCGAATGTTTGGGACATAAAGGGTGCTTCTTTTGAAATGGGTTATGTTCAGATACATTCCCCAGATTGTGAGACAGGAACACACGTAATTCCTCAAAGGAAGAGACCTGTTCTTAGAGACCCCGCTCCCTTTTACTGTGGAGAGAAATAAAGCAGAATGAGCAGAAGTAGCTCACGCACACGCTGTGTCTGTCTTAGGGTGGGAAGGTGGGAGGCAGACAGCCATGAGGGCAAACAGCCTCCCGGGAAGGAGACCTACAGCTGGGACCGCCCAGGGCACACCGGCCCCGCGAGGGAGGGGATCACGTGTAATAATAACCTGGGAGGGGTTCCCGCGTCCCGGCGGAGCTGTGGGGGGGGGGGGGGGCTGAGCTGGGGCTGCCGGGCTCGCAGACGGTGCCGGGGACTCTCCTCGCTTCCTCCAAGACCAAGGAGACATTAACACGTGTTTTTCCCCAGGAATCCCCCTTCCACGGGCTCTGCACGCCACGATGCTGGGGCATCATTTTGGGATCTGTGTCCCGTGAAAAATGTTTTTGACATTTACCTTTTGCTCTCACGCTGTGTGGACATTAGTATCTGATTAATAGCAGTGTGGTTAAAGGCATTTAACCCCGTGTCTGCTGTCTTGGGGGTAAGGCGGCGACATTAGGAGGTCTCGGGGTCACTAGGACAGATGGGGTGTCCGAGCGCACGTGTGCGATGAGGGAGGAGAGTCAAACAGAAAAGGGCTATTAATCACCTTAAGAAGGGATTTTCCCCAGAAATACACGAGAGAAGAGTAGGAGGGGTGCGTATCTGCTCGTCAGTTTTCCGGAGCAGCGAGTCCTAAGCAAGCGTGTTCTAAGCGTGTTCATGCTCCGGGACGTAAGGACGAGGCCACGCTTTGCCCCGGGCCAGAAACGACTAGTCTTCCTTCTGACTTGCAAACTGTGGTGGGAGGGAGAGTCGCCGTCAGAGGACGCTCCCCTGCGGGGCGGGACGCGGGGACGCGTGGCGGGGACGCCGTGGCAGGGGTGTGGTGCCGGCACCCGAGCCTGGGGGCTTAGCCGTGTCACCTCCCTCACCGCGAGCACGGAGTTCTCTTGCCTCGCTCCCCCGCACCAGCTCCGCAGACCCCTACAGATCCCGGCACACGGGATGCGGGCATGGAGACTCTGGGTGCCCCCACCCCTGCCCTTGAGTCCCGTGTCCCTGTTCTCGCTCTGCAGCCCTCCCTTCTGAGAAGCCAGCACTTACTTCTTAGACCAAGGGGTCCAACAATCTCTTCACTGTTTGCTTTAAACACACGCCTGATGTGTCCCACCCCAGAGGGACCCATCGCCCGCTGGTAAAATCAACGTTAGGAGCCCCAGTGCCCGAGCTGCAAACAGAAACACCGAGACCTAGAGGATGGAGCCACTTCGCAGGGTCACAGCCTCTAAAGGTGGCGTTAGGCTCACACGGAGGCCGCTGGCTCCCAGCACCATGTTGGAGAGGGTCACGCTGCAGAAGGAGGCATCGTCGGACCTTCGCGTGTCACCACAGCCCCGTGGGGGCCCCCTCAGGGTGCAGGCAGGTCCCGGAGGCAGGCAGCCGTGCCCGGCGGAGCGCCGACGGCCCTCAGGGACGGGGGCACAGAGCCGAGGGCGAGGAGGCAGAGCCCGGAGCTGAGCGGAGGGCGCGTGGACGTCTCTGCTCCACCTCCGGGGCAAAGGGCTGGCTTCCCCGGACCCAGCGGCACACGGAGAGTCTCACTCAGTCTCGGCGCAGGTTAATCCTGCTGAGGTTTTCTGAGATGATTTCAGAGGCCTCCGGAGACACTCCTGCACTAAGGTAGAGTAGAGAAGGGGAAAGTGCCGGGCAGCGCTGGGTGGGGATGGGGAGAGGAAGGACCACGAGGGAATATTTTTGGGGTGGGGGAGTGGCCGTGGAGGAAGGCGGAGGTGTGGGAGCAGAAACAAGGATGTGTTTCTGAGGCTGAAGCCTGGATGTGGGAAGGGGCCGATGCCAGCAGGGGTCGTGGGGGAGGAGGGCTGGGGACAACCGTCAGGGAGAAGTCCCCATGGAGGGGGGGAGGGGACAAAGCAGGTGGAGGCAGCGGAGGGGGGCGGCAGGAACAAAGGGCTCGCCCCCGAGCAGGTCTGCTCTCTCTAGACGTTGCCCACCCAGGAATGCAACCACTTTCTGACTCTGTCAGCACCAAACCTCCTGCGTGGTCACGGGCGGTGCTCCCGCTGTCTAGAACGTTCTCCCCTGGGCTCCCCACAGCCCGTCTCCTGTGGCTGTCCCCTCTCCGCATCCAGCACCTGTGAAGTCTGTGCTCGCGTTCAGGTCCGCTGACCACCGGTCCTGCGTCCCCATCATTCCTGTGTGGCCCACGGTTTGCCACAGGTCAGCTGCTTGCCTCGATTTCAGGAACTTGGTACTTGGCGAATCCACATTCGAGAAGAGACTTAGACTGTGTTCTAGAGGAATACCAGAGTGGGTGAATGGATGGCATCACACGATGGAGGCGACGGGGGCTGCCTTCAGCTGGAACAGCGGCACGCGGGGGTCCGTGCACGAAGCCGCTGTGCGCGGACCAGGACAGCGAAGGCCTGCGGGAGTCGCTGGGTGCGCAGAGCCTCCGAGACTCAGCGCAGGGGAGGCAAGTGCCCGGGGCTGAGATGGGCACCTACGTTCAGGGGGCTGAGGACTGGGCGGTGCACCGGCCGAGGTCTGGAGCGGGCAGAGCTGCGCAGGACAAGAAACCTGGGCTCCCCTCTTCTGCGCGCGGGCTCCAGTCCGTGAGGCCGGCTGGCTCGCCCAGGGCAGGAGAAACTCCCGGTCTAACCGGCACAGCGGAAACTACTGTTAATCACCCAAGACATTCAGTAAACACCCAAGAAAGGTCACGCCTTAGCATTAACACTAGGCGGTGCCCAGAGCAAAGGACACTCCAGTAAATCCACAAGCAACTAATTGCCTAGGTAGAAACAAACTTGGCCATTCTTTAAAGCAAAGATTGGCAAACCGAAGTCCCGAGATTGGGGCTAAATCTGGCCCAGCATCTGACTTTGTAAATAAGGCCTCAGCGACATGCGGCAGTGCCCCCGTGTGCGCCCAGGGTGTGAGGCTGCCCTGGGGCCACGGACGCCAACGTATTTCCTCCTGACCTTTTACAGGAAGTGTCAGCTCTAAAGGAAGAAAACAAACCCCCGACACTCAAAACAAAATCCCCACGATGTCCAGGATTCAAAGAAATCATCTACTATGTGAAGAAGCAGGAAATGTGATTTATAATCAGTAGGAAAAAAAGCAATCCCTGGAAATCAAGTCAAAGCGAGAGAGGCGATGGGCTCAGCACGTAGAACAACGAATACGAACACTGCCAATATGTTCAAGGTTTTCAGGTAAAATGTGGATAAAATCTGGAGAGAAAAGTATACACGAAAAGGAACAAATAGAATTTTTAGAGTCGACAAGTGGCATATCTGGAATGGAAACGTGATGGTAGGGTTGCAGAGGACGCGGTATCAGGGAAGGCGAGCCTGGTGAGCAGGGAGACGCGGCAAGAGGAGGCATCCACGCCGACCTCTGTCGCACACGCTCATGGGGCACACGCTCGTGAGGCACATGTGAGCAGACGTCCAGTGACCGGGGACGCTAGAAACACCCTAAGCCAGGGGCACCCGGAACCTCAGGGGACCAGGAGAGAGAGGAGGACAGGACGCTGCAAGAAATCATGGGCAGACATTTTCCAAATTCAATGAGACAAATTACACACTCAGAAGACTCAGAAAGCCTGCATAGCCCTGTGCTAGTTCAAGAAATCACATTTTTAACTTAAAAGTTTCTTGTAAAGAATGATCAAAGTCCACAATGCTTCACTGGTGAGACTGTCAAATATTTAAGAAATGATGACAACATGCAAACTCCTTAGCAAGTTCCGTTAGGAGCACACACGCTGCAGTTCATTTTCTGCGCGAGCCTTTACCCCAGGACAAACCAAGACAGCACGCGAGGGGGAGGCTAGAGATAAATACACCCAGTGAACACATGCAACTACCTTCAGCAGCACCTAGGAAATCAGCTTTCAGAGGATACAGAAGGGAACATACCATGACGAGGTGGACTTTATCACTGGAGTGAAAGACTGTTTTAATATTTAAAATCAGATCATGTAATTCACCATATTAAAAGAATAAAGGAGAAAAACCGTATGGTTATCTCATTAGATGCAGAAAAAAACATTTGATAAAACTCAACACGCAATCATCATGAAAACTCCCACTGACCTAGGGATAGAAGGCAACTGCCTTAACTTGACAAAGGACATCTATGAAAACCCTACTACTAGCAACATATTTAATGGGTTACGACTGAATTCTTGCCCCCGACCTCAGGAGCCGTGCAAAGATCTGTTTTCACTACTTCCATTCAGCCCTGCAATGAAGGTTGTAGCTAAAGCATAAATAACTAAAATAAAATCTATTGTGACAAAAAAATCAAATTCATCTTTGCATAGAAGTGATCATTTATGAAGAAATTTCTAAGGAACCTAAAAAAAAAAAAAAACCAACAACCTAAAATCTAATAAAACCAATAAGCCCGTTTAGCAAGGTTGCTGAATACAAGGTCAATAAACAAAATTCAATTATATCTATATACGAGCGACAAAAATTTAGAGATTAGAATGAAAAATACTGTTGTCTATAACACAAACTTCTTAGAGATGGTTTGACAAATTGTGTTCAGGACCTACGTGCTAACAAGTACAAAACAAAGCGAGCCCTAAGCAGGGAGTAAATAGAGAGCTAGACCAGGTCACTAAGAATCGTAAATTCTGTCCCAGCTGGTCTGGAGAGGTCATGAAATCTCCAAAATCCCAGCAGACGTTTTTGTTGAAATCGGCATGTTAACTCTAACATTTACGTGGAAATGCAAAGAATATCTAAAACAATCTTGAAGCCAAAGAGAACGTTTGAAGATGTACACTACTCGACCTCAGGACTTAGTGTTAAGTTATAGTAACAAAGACACTGAAGTATTGGTTTGGGGATAAACACGCTTATTGATTGAACAAATAGAGTCCCCAAGTAGATTCACACATATCTGCTCCATTGATTTTTCCGAAAAGTTGCTAAGGCAATAGGAAAATGATCATCTTTCCGCATCTGGGGCCGCTCATCCATTTGAATAAAAAAAACCCTTGAATGTTGTCTCATGGGAGAGAGCGCAAGAATTAAGTCGAAATTGATCAACCATCTAAACACCAAATCTGTGACTGTAGAACATCTAGAAGAAAATGCAGGAGGCAGCCTTTGAATCTTTAAGGAGGCAGGAGTTACTACATGGAACGTGCAGCACAAATCATAAAAGAAAAATCTCAGTAAGTTGGACCCAACATTTAAAACTTCTGCTCTTTGAGAGATACTCTTAAGAAAATAAAAAGGCAAGCTACACGTTCAGAGAAATATTTTAAAATGGATGCCTGGCAAATGCTTTGTACCCAAAATACTTACAGAACTCCCTCAAGTCAAAATATTTTTTTAAGTCAAAATATTTTTTTATCAAAGAATCACATAAATCAAGTAATCCTGGAGGCGTGTGTGCCAGAGGGTGAATGGTGGGGGTTCGATCTGCTCACGGACATCGGGCGTGGAGCCCTGGTTCGTCCTAGCTGAGCTGAGAGCTGAAGGAAGAGCGTCCAGGAGAAGCAGGTGCTCGCGGGCCCCAGAAGCAAAGGACACGGGAGGCCAAGGCCTGCGGGGCGGGGCAGAAGCTGGAGAGGCAGTCAGCGCGGGCCACGGGGCCGCAGGCCCGGTAGGACCTTGCTTGGTGGCCTCGGTCGGTATCAGGAGATGCCACAGGTCGCACCTTCAGCAGAAACGAACAACTCGGTGATGTCGCATGAACCCGTTTGTGATCTAGACAGAGCAGCGCTGGGCTGGGAACGGGGAGGGGCCGAGCGAGCATGAGGAGCTCCCTTGGAGATGATTCCTCGGCCAAGAAGAGAGTGGTTTAGGCGGGAGCGGACCCAGCAGAGGCGCCTGGGGGACTCGTGCACAGTCTGGGGGGAAAGCGGACAGCGGCAGTGATGTGCCGATGAGGAAGTGCTGCGTGAGCAGCTGGGTTGGGGCAGGCTGGGAGCAGAGTGGGGAGGCAATCCCGGTTTGGACGTCCACACACGTGTCCGAACGTCCAGGGAGCTTGTGGAGCTGGGGGTAGGGTTCGGGGGGCGGGGGAGCCGCGGGAGCACTCCTCTCTGCCGGGACAGGGGGTGAAATCCTATCATCGCCTGGGGAGCCCGCAGAGGCCGATAGAGCGCGACACGGCTGGGGGGAGCCGTGCACCTGCAAATAGGAGAGACAGGCGTGCTGGGGACGTGCTGGGGACGCTGACAGCCGGGCGGTTAGTTCAAACGGCAGCCGAGAGACAAGAGGCTTTCCAGAAGGAGGGCGGCCGCCAAAATGACCCCAGAAATGTGCTCCCGGATTTTGCCACATGGAGGAGCTCCCTGGCCTTCCAAGAATGGCTTCCGTGGAGCAGCAGTTCCCCGGGTGGGTGCGAGAGGTCCCAGACGGGCTCCGGGGGCCCGTCTTCCCGCCCACGCACCCCTGACCTTGCGTCTCTGCTCTCTCACAGCTGTGGCGGCATAGTTCTGTGACGAGGTTGCGGTGATGCTAACGGTTGTCATGTTTTTATACCAAATGGGGTTGACATTAGGACGACAACACAAAATCACGAGTAGGAGATCCTTTCCAAGCATGCGATACACCAGTGGGTTTTCGTGTGTGAGACATCGATCACGATGGCTTTGGATTCCACATTCCAAGCAATCTTTAGGAGATGAGTTTTGGTGTATTATCAAAGAACAGCACGCACAATTACCGGAAAAACTACTAACATACACGTCCCTTTCCAACTAGTCGTGTGTGTGAAAATGCACTTTCTTCATATACATCAGCCAAGTAACCCTGAAGTCGGAAGACAAGAGACAAAGACTCACACTTCATCTCCTTCTGGTGGGGAAATACTAGAAAGCCTCTTACAAGTTCACTTTTCCGGAGTTGTCAACATAACATTTTCTCATTACTGGAAATGCAGAAGCTCCATAAAAGGGAAGAGAAACAAAAAATATCTGTAATTATGTTATGTTGACAAGCCCACCTGCTGCCATCCGAAAATTTTCCTTGTAGATTTTCCTACGCAAATTTATCTTTACTCTTTCTCTGCTCTTTTCCAGTCAGAGTAGATAATAAGCACTGTCTTAGGCCATAAAGAACGGCCGTAAACACGTCCCCAATGACTTACAGTAATTTCTCACAAGAGTATATATAATTGATGTTATTCTCACAGAAACGTTTTAATTTCTGATTTTTTTTAAATTATCCATCATGTTGAAGTGAATGTCCATCGTCCATACATCACTCCATCTCCATATGAATCACCAACTCGTGCACCGTTGTTTAAAAGCTCCAAATCCCTAGATTGCCTGGTTTTGTAAACCTCCTTTTCGCTATCATTTCTTTCATTATTTATGAGAATGAGGAGTTTTCAGATATTTTACTTGTATTATTTTTTACTTTATCTGTTTATCTTTAATTATAATTTTAAGTGTTTTTATTGATCTTTTAGCATACTGTAATAAATTTATATTTTTTTTAAATTTTGAAGTTTTTATTTAAAGATTTATTTACTTGTTTGAGGGAAGAAAGAGTGTGTGTGAAAGCAGTGGGGAGGGGCAGAGAGAAAGGAAGAAAGGGAATCTTAAGTAGATTCCCTGCTGAGTGGGGAGCTCCATGTGGGGCTCAGTCCCACGACCCTGAGATCCTGATCTGAGCTGAAACCGAGAGTTGGATGCTTAACCAACTGAGCCACCTAGGTGCCCTGTAATAAATATATTCTTTAGTTTCTTTTCTTTTCTTTTTTTTTTTGGCCTATAAATGTTTTAAATCTGTTGAATAGTTATCACAAGTCCTAAAAGGACAGGGTAGTGAAGGTCTATCTAAAAAAGTGATTGTAGCTGTACTTGTGTTTTTTATGACATTTTGAAACTCATGGTCAAACAGATAATTTATTGGGACAGATTACTACTGTGCTAGAAATGCAGCTTTCTAGATGAAACTTTCCATCTATCGAAGTTGTTCTGAAGAACTGCTGCCAACTCATGAGGACTTTCCCGGATCATCCCCCCCGCTCCCCCGCAGGTGCGTCAGGGACTGAGAGCCAGGGCGCGTCCGCGGCACCAGGTAGAACACTTGGGGCGTGCAGTGGTCCCGACAGCAGGCCAGCGATGCCACGCCCGGCATGGGGCGCGCGAGGGTAAGGCCCACACACCTGCACTGTCATCCCTCAGGTGTGCAAAAGCGTGCGTCCTAGGGGTGAGGACAGGAAGGAAGAGGGAGGACACAAAGCTGGTGCTTCTGCAGGATCCCGGAAGTCAGGCGTATTTTTTTTTCTAATTTCATTACTGATGTTCCAAATGTTTGTCTAATAAAATCTAAAGTTAAAAAAATAACGTGAAAGAAGGGAAACTGAAGTTAAAATCGTTTTGGAAAAGAGTTTTCAAGTTAACCGAAGTCTGGTGACTGACTGCCAGCATTTCCCAGCTGGGTCTGTCAGAGGGCGAGGGCCCTCGCGCTGTCCCACAAACGGGCACTTGGCTCCTTTACTAGAATATGCTGCAGTACCAATCCTGGACAGATGGAGTATTTTTCCCAGGGCCATTTCATTTTCGTTGGATCAACACCAATAGTTCAAAATACACACACACGTACACGCACGCACTGAATTAAAGGAAAATCCCTACTTTCAAGGAGCTTACTACTTAGAGGTAAAGCTGTAAGAAATAAAAGGGCTCATAATAAAAGTATTCATCCATATCTCCCACAATAGCTTAAGTTTCTAATTAGACCTTTTAAACATACAGTCAATGCAACCAGGATGTGAAATGTGTTTAAGTTAATGTTACAATTAGAACATTGGCATTTGCATTTACTGACTTTTTTGTGCTTAAATTTGTAATCTTAACTTTGCTTTAACCAGTTTTTATGTTTAATTTCTTCTCCGTTTTTTGAAATAAGGAAAGAAACAGACAGCGCTTACTAGCGTTTGCATTTAAATAGCCTTGTGTGGGCTGTGGCGTTAGCACCTCATTGAGTTGAATAGATTGAGGAGGGGAAATTCACACTTTTGCTGCTCCTGCCTCTTATAGCTGGAGGTGGCTTCCTGCCAGGCTGCCTTCCCAGCAGAAGACTGCATTTTGTTCTGTTGTCTGAAAATCTGCAACTGAGGAAGCAGGGAGACTAGATTCTAAAAAGTTTTGGATTTGACAGGAAGGGACCAGAAGGCAAACCCTGGAGTGGAAATATTAAAATAGTATTTCTTCCCTCAATCAGAACATATTCCTGAAGATGGGAGAGAATTCGTTTCATTGTTGAGCTGCTGGTGGAGACAGAACTGGGTCAGAGCAAACGGTGTGCGCCCTCCGGGCCCCTTGTGTGGCCAGGATTCAGCAGTCGACCCACCAGACGTGGGGAAACCCCGCGGACGAGGTTGGGCTGGGCCTAGCGTCAGGCTGCTCCATTCTCTGCAGCACTGTCCCTCCGGAGCCTAGGAACGCCCAGAGACACGGACCCCAGGTCGGGCAGGGGCGGGGCTGCTCCTGGATCCAACCGGACCTGTAGGAGTGCGGGTAACTGGGCAGGCGCTGCCTCTGTTCACTCTCTCCTTGGGCAGGGGCTCCTTTTCTTGACTGACGCTCCTTCCCTGTCCCACTCCCTGGCCTCTCTTCTGCGTCGAACCCTGCCTTCTCCCTGGCATTCCAGCGCCTGGGGGCAGAGGGAGGAGTGCCCGTCCCAGCGGGGACCTGCCCCTGAGCACTGTGACAGCCTCCGCTCCGCCCGGCCTCGCTCGGGCTCCCCCGGACTGAGCGCCCACCCTGGGGGACAGCACTCCCTGCAGAGCCGTGAGCCACAGCCTCCACGGGCCGACCCCAGGACTCGGAGAAGGAGCTGAGGCGGGAAGACGGAGGGGCAAGGACCTGGGGCAGGTTGCTTGGAGCGGACGGTGGGTGCCTCAAACAGGGCTTCAGTCGAGTGGCCACGTTCTCCGAAGCGGCCGCTGGTTTCCGAGAGTGTGAAACTCTGCTTGTGCCGGGACCGGCCTCTGGGAGGGACGCTGCTGGCCCCACGCCCCACAGGGGGCACTGGTCCCGAGCTCTCACTACCGCGGACTTCCTCCCGCCACCGTTTTGTCCACACCGACCTGAAGCCAGCGTCTGTGAGCCTTTCCGCCCCGCGCAGTCCCGGGACTGCTCCGCCGAGTCCTCCGTGGTCGGAAAGGACACTGGCCCATGTCCCCTACCTGGCTTTCCGTGGTCGCTGGGCGCCGGGCTTGGAGTTGGTCCCTGCACCTCTAGGACCTTCACAGGGCGCCCCTGCGCTGGGGAGGGGCCGGCTCCTGCCCCGGACGGAGGCCCTACAGAGACACGAAGCCGAAGGGGTTTATGCACCCCACCTGCCTCCGGTCTGTGCTTTCTTACCAGCAGCTCGACCGAAGCTAGAGTGGCTGAGTCCGGCCCTGCGGGGAGGGGTCCCGGCCGGTCCGCACTGGGTTCCCCGGGAGCCGGTGGGCGGGGCCGGCGCTGGGACCCGGCCAGGCCACCCGCACCCCGCCAGGCCCCTCCGGCTTCGGACCCTTCTCCTCCGCCGCCAACAGAGAGGACACAGCTCAGCAGAGACAGCGGAGGCTCGCTCCGGGCCAGGGAGCAGTTTCCGAGGACTCTGTTCCTAACGAGGCAAAAGTAGGTTTCTGACGGGAGCAGAGGTTTGGGTAGGTTTCCTTACTGCAGGGGAAACTTGAATATTATTAAATTTCCGATGGGGTATGAAGGCCCGGGTTCCCTTCGGCGTCATATATGTGCACATGCAGATTACGTGTGTGTGCACACAGTCACATTTTTAAATATCCAGGTGCTCAGCTGGGACGATCTCAACCTCTTCATTGGTAGAACAGAGTCCGAAGTTTCAGAAGTTGTAGTCAGTCATTCCTCCGCCATTGAGGGGCCTCAAGTTCGCCTTGGCCTTGAGTTTCCCATTTGGGAAGAGAAGGTGCACGAGGGAACAGGACTCAACATTTCCCAAACGTCGGCGTCAGTCTGCAGACTTTATACATGGTTTCTTCTTTGCGACTGGGAATACTCCACCGGTGAGAGACACGGTGAAGGGGGGAAACCTGCAGCATTTTGCTGGAAAGCCTCACCCTGCCCCCCACCGGCCGCCCCCGTGGAAGGGGAATCAGACGTGGTTTCTCCCGGGTGTGGGACATTAACACATTCCAATCACAGTTAAATTATTGCACTGTACCATTGAATTACTTTTATATACTGTTCATATGTATCTTAGGAAAAAATCCACATTTCTTATTAAAAATGTATCTTTCCTACGTTTTTATTTCAATTAAGAAAATGTCCACATGGCCTAAGAACAACTAGAGGAAATGAGGTCACCTGCTGCCTGGGGCCGGGGGTTATGGACCCCACCCGGGGGTGGGGGGTGGCGAGGGGCTCTCGTCTGGTCGGTGCTGGCAGGGAAGGACGCGTGGCCGAGAAGCCGCGGGCGGCCCCGCAGGCTTGGGCGGAGCTCCGCCAGGAGAAGGATGCTGTCCACCCCCGAGGCGAGACCTTTTACCACCAAGAGGTGACTGATGGCTCTCCGGTGTGTGTGACGATTCGGGAAACGCCTCGGCGGCATGTGGTCGGAGGAGTGTTGGGAATATGCATCCAAGTTAGAACAGACCGGCCTCAAGGGCTGGTACTCATTTCTTCTTCTTTTTTTTAATCAACTTAGATTCAGAGACAGGCGTCCCATGCAGTCGCCGCAGTCACCGGAAGGCAAGTGGGAGTCCAGGCACGTCCTCGCGTGAGCACCGCCATCGGTCCTGGCCGCCCTCACTTTTGAAAGCTCCTGGTGCCACAGGAAAATGCTACAATCTGACTTATTCATTTTCTTCTGGGATCCTCAGTTGGTACTTACTGGGAAATAATGTGAATGGCGTGAAGACACCTTACCCACTGTGGCAGATCTCCAGTTAAATTATCCGTGGTATTGGGAACTCGCAGGTCGTTGACTATCCCAATTTAATTTGGGCAGTACAGGACATTTCTAATAATTAATACTGTAATAACACTTAATGATCTGCAGTCATGCAGTCTGAAAATCCAGCTAATGGTGCAGTTTTTAGTGATTGCACAAACAGCAAGTTTTAAATGTGTCACATGCTGCTACTTCAGCATCCCGGGCCGTGCAGAGACCCTGCCCGTGGGGCTCTCACTGACCCCGACCCGGAGCCTAGCCACGGCCATGACACGTGATGGGGCTGCCTGCTCAGAATCGGATGGAAGGCAGGAGGGCGGAGGGAGAGAACACGGCTCCTCTTCTGGATGGGGCACATTTCAAAGCTGTGGGGAGAGTCCCCAGCCAGGGAGCCAAGAGATTGGAACTAAGGAATACCATTGTAGGGGCTCTGTGACAAACTTCATTAGAAAGGAATTAATATTTCGGAGGCCTGCCCGGCAGAGAGCGATGCGTTCATTACCTTGCTCTCCGCCAGCTTCCCCTTCCTTTCGGCACAACACAAGCCAGGCTGGCAGCTCTTTGAGGATGGGGACGCTCAGGCCTTTTCTGGAAACTCTGACGCCCATCACTGCGTATTTCGTGGAGGGTCGTGGTGTCGTTTTCATTTTCTCTGTCTCTCTCCTTTTAACGGGGAAGACGTTCCAGTCTATGCCACCCATTATTTCCAGAAGAACAGAAAATGGCCCAACGAGTATTTAAATCCGCAGCTGACCTGGTCCATGAAGCTACAGGCAGCGTGCCGGCTCCGGGCTGCTCGAGGCGCGCTCGCCTCCCCAATGCCGGGGGTCCGGGATCCAGCCACCAAGCGTCACGGGAACCCAGGCAGGAGACGCAGAGGAATGTCGCAGGAAGACCCCATTCTAACTCCAGGCCCAACCTCCAGTCCCTCCTTTCTCTTGCGACCCCCCGGGGTGTACGGGGCCTGGTCCCCCCACCGCCCTCCTGCTCCCGGGGCGAGACCGTGTGTGTCCGCCGGCGGCCGGTGTGGGCGCAGGGCACAGAGATGCTCACTTGTGAGTGTTTCAGAGCCTCGAGCATCTAGAACACTCGCTCACAAATATACGACTGCCAACGCCAACCCGCGCTGAAAGGGTTTTAGAATTCACTGGAGTTGATGGGCTGCATTTGCACAACAGGGGAACAATGGCCTCGGGGCCGGAGAAGGTGCCTTGTGTTACAATCATCGTAAATTATCAGATTTCACGTTCCTATCTTAATTCCAAAACACTCGCGCTGTTTCGTAGTTGTTGAAGCCGATGCAGTTCCTGCAATGGGCACTCGTGCTCCCTGATGGCGCGAGCGGAGCCCATCCGCGGAGCCGGAGGAGCTCCAAGGAGCACGACGCAGACGAGCCCTTCTGACTCGCCCGGTGCGGCGTGGCGTGGACGCACTGACCCTCCGACGTGGGATGCACCTGGTGGAGCAAGTTGAACTCTTCCAGAAGATTCCGTTCCTGTCGGGAGCCCCCTTTCTACCTCTCGGCCCTTTGGCCTTAGGCCCGCACATTCGACTTGCTTTAGAAGCAGGATCTCATCACCGACGAGAATTGAATGAACTGCTTAAAAAAAAGGCAACCCCGTTAAAGTCACGTTAAAGGTGCTTCAGTATACACGAGCTAGGACTTAGCCGTCGGGGGGCGGTCCCTCTACGGCGGGCTAACTAAAAATCAGGGGCAGGAATTCGCATGGCCCTGCTGTGAGTCGGTGAATAAACCCATCTTACAGGAGGGTAAACCGAGTCCATGGAGATAATTGGGTGTTGGTAGGGACTGCAGATGTGTTCATGTCGTCCTGCCGCCGTCCCGCCGCCGTCCCGTGTTCGCGCCCCACCTGGGGACAGAGGACATTCACGATCATTTCAGGACCCTGAGATCACGACCCGAGCTGACATCCAGAGTCCGGTGCCTGACCACCGGAGCCGCCCCGGCGGCCCGCCCTGGGGCATTTAGAAGGTGGCCGTCGGTGTTCCACACAAGCACGTCCCAGACCGCGAGCCGTGGCCAGCCGAGACAGTAGGAGCGTGAGCGTCCCGAGCACCGGGACACGGGCTCCCAGCGAGCGAGACCCCTGTAGCCGGGGGCCTGCCGAGGCCTCGGCCAGCACGAGAGGCCGCCGGGCGGGCGGGACCAAAAGGGCGAGACGTGGTCCGCCCAGAGGAGGAGCGGGGTGTGGCCGTGGGAGGGAAGCCTGGTGTGGACGAGCGCACGGAGGAGGCGGCGCCCGGGGCCCCGGCCGGAGCCGGTGCGGGAGACGGAGAGTCAAGAGCTTCCCAAGGGCGAGCGCCATGCCATCCGTCCCATCAGACAGGGGTCGCCGCAGCGAGAGCCCACCTGGCGCAGAGTGAGCCTCCTGAACTAGCTTGTTCGGCCCCAGGTTGTTCTGCGGGGCCCAGTGGCCTCCCGGGGTCTCCGCGGGGGAAGCTGGGGCTCAGGTGGGTTGGGGACCCCCCAGGAACTAGCTGCTAATGGCCTGCTTGAAGCGAAGCACGTGCTTTCCACTCCTCTGTCCGGGCCCAGAAACGTAGGTCCTGTTTATTTCCACTGAGCAGCTTCCCCACGTTTCCACTTTGGGCGCTCGCTGTGGCTGTGCAGCCGAGAACCCACGTGGTTCACCCAGACGCCTCCGTCCACCTCTGGGCTGTGGCTGGGCTCCCGGCGAGCTTCCTGCGGCCCGAGCCCTTCCCTCCTGACCACGAGGAGTCGCTGGGGGGACAGGGGTCCCCTGCCGGTTCCCAGGGCTGTAACGGATTGGATCACAAAAGGTGGGAGAGAGGCCTTGTGTTAGCGGGTGTTAGTTTTGTGGGTTTTTTGTTTCAGAAAGAGAGAGAGAAGGAAGGGGAGAGAGAGACATTGAGAGAATCTCAAGCAGGCTCCACACCCAGGGCAGAGCTGGATGCGGGGCTGAGTCTCAGGACCCTGCGGTCATGACCTGAACTGAAACCAAGTGTCAGATGCTTAACGGACTCAGCCGCCGTGCGACCCTGGAGGTTAGTGCTAAGTGGAAACACTACACAACTGAAGAGGCGCCTGGGGGGCTCAGTCAGTGAAGCGTCTGCCTCGGGCTCAGGTCATGGTCCCAGGGTCCTGCGATCGAGCCCCGTGTTGGGATCTCTGCTCAGCAAGAGTCTGCCTCTCCCTCTCCCTCTGCCGCTCCCCCTGCTTGTGCTCTCTCTCAAATAAATAAATATAATCTCTCTCTCTCTCTCTCTCTTTTAAGAAACACTAGACAACTTAAAATGAACCTGAACATGTTGACTTGGAGCCAAGTCACCGAGTTGTTCTCTACGGACTGGGGTTCTAGCACCAACACATCTTCTAGAAACTCAAGCGTTTGCACTCACAGCTTTCTCTGGCCAAAGCTTTCTAGCCATGAAGGGAGAAGGACCCCTTTCCACCCAGTCTGGGTCCTGTCATAACCGCTCCGCCATCAGTAGTAGCTTCAGCAGCCTACTCTCGGTTCGCGAACATTCCTAAAGCCCACATCTCCGCTCTTCAGGCTCTGGGGGTCCGGGGAGCCCGGGGGCACGAGAGGAGGGCTCCTCTTTGCTCCTGTCTCGGAAAAAGCCAGTTTCCAACCACAGCAGCCGTCCATGAGCTGCATTTCCGCAAATATGTATCTTGCCTCAGTTTGCAGACTAAGACTTGGGCTTACGTGGCCGCCCTTGTAAGGGGTCGGTAAACGCTGGACACCACAGTTCTTTGTGGGTTGTCCTAGAATATTGAAAACCTCCGGATTATTGAGTGATGTGCTGGTTCAGCTGAATCGTGACCGGATATTCTGGCGTCAGAGAAAATGCAGACAGAGCTGAGATTGCAAGGTAACGGCACCACAGAAAGGTTATCATTACATAAAGTAGGTCCTGGCTTTTGGTTCATTTTAAATAAAAACAAAAGTAAAGTATGGAAACACGCTTCTACAAAGCAAGAGAATACACTGTACGATTAAAACTTATAGAAGAATACCTTTACAGCATTTCAAAATAACAGTAGATAGTGCTTCTGTTTTGCCCTTAAAAATATAAGATAATATTTGAAATGATTGTATTCGTTGTAAATCACAGACTTAGGCTTCTGAAAAAAATAAGCTCTTTTTGCTTTGAACAAATAGAACATTTTTAAATCCCAGAAAACTCACAGAAGTAATAACACATTTCTCTTGAAGGTATATTATAATTGATGATATTCTTTTATAATTAAAATTTGCAAATATAGATTCTAACCATTTAAATATCACTGTCTCATACAATCTCCTACATTCAAAAGTACGTCGATTAGCATTAACATTTCTGTAATTTGCTCATATGCTTTAAATTCTTCTCTTTAACGCGGATGTGCGACACGTTAAGAGAGAGACATTTGCACACAAATGGATGGCATCATGCGTGCGACTCCCACATTAGCCCTCAGATAGCGGTATGAGGACACCAGTTTCTGCTACTGCACGTACCCGATTTCTTCCTCTTCTTAAGGATTGATTTATCTGTGGTTTTATGAGAAGAGAGGAGAAAATCCTCAGTAACTGTAAAATTTAAGATCTGATATCAAAGTAATCATTCTCATCAGAAACAATGTAGCCAGGAAGGACTCTTTTTTCCTTTCCTAAAAAATTGCTTTTTGTATCTTACCTCTATCAAACATGCATTTGAGATTCTGAATACCAAAGGATTCAGAATATGTTCATCAATAATTAAATATAAGAGGAAAGTAAGCATCCTCAAAGGCCAATAAAGCCAATGTACTGACTGGCTGGTCAATATCACTTCTAAAGATAAACAATATTTACTTCTGAAGAATAAATTATTGATACAGGCATGAATTTAATTGAGTATTATTTGGATTAAAAGATGCTCCTCATCAACCTATTGATTTTACATGTGTAAATAAGATGTTTCCATTTTATCTTAAGATTAAAATAAAAAGTTTCAAATGCTTGCTAAGGTTCATTTATCTGGGAGAAATCTGTTTGGAAGTCCTCATCCACCAAGGAGAAAGGTACAAGAAACTTCCAACTTTCCCACTAGGATCCACTTATAATGACTTCTTTCATGTAAGTTCATTTTTGAGCAACATTTTAAGAATCTTTAACACAGTCGGTCTTGGTTGAATCCCCCTGCCTGCTGGAGCAACACCGAATGAGAACCTTAGCTCTGAAAGACTGACAAACTTCTTTGCGGGAATTTGGGGAACGACAGCTCTTTTCTAAAAAGGGCTTTTGTTCACATAAGGCCCCTTTTCTCTTGTCTTCAGATTTCTTTCAAGGTTACATCAGAAAATTAGTAATTACATGGGGCGCCTGGGGGGCTCAGTGGGTTAAAGCCTCTGCCTTCAGCCCAGGTCATGATCTCAGGGTCCTGGGATCGAGCCCCGCATCGGGCTCTCTGCTCGGCGGGGAGCCTGCTTCCCTCTCTCTCTCTGCCTGCCTCTCTGCCTACTTGTGATGTCTCTCTCTCTCTGTGTCAAATAAATAAATAAAATCTTAAAAAAAAGGAAAATTAGTAGTTACAGCTCAAACTAAAACAGGAAGTGTCAGTTTCTGTAAATGAGACTCTTCCAAGTGGGTAATTTCAGAGCTCCTTGTGGCAAAGACTAAAGGTCAGCAATGTTCTCCTCAGTGTTTACCTGCTAAAAATCATGTCTGAAGAGCAAATGAAAGACGAGTAACATCAATAAAATAACATCAACGCAGTCAAGGGACGCGGACTGTAGAAAGTTGACGATGTCCACTGATTCTTCTGCTTTGCTTTTTCTTTCACCCTTGACATCTTGCCCCACATTCTTTACAAACAGACTTTCATTTGTTGTTGTTTCCCAAAAAGATGCAAACGTGTCATATGCAAATGGTACACGTTCAAAGCAGAATTCATGTAAACATCCATCAGGGGCCATAACTCAGCTGGGAAAGTCAGCCCTGAGTTGTCATTCACTGATTTCAGTTCATTCTGGGCCCGGGCTGCGTTGCTAACTTACCGTGGGTCAGTGTTTCCTGCCTGGTACATTTTCGAGCTTTTGTGTCTTTCAACAGGTAAGAATCATGCGTGAGCACCTGTGGGCCGCACCGGTGAGCACGGTCAGGCTCGTGAGTGGGCAGGTGTGTGTTAGCCTGTATGGGACGGGTTCATGGCGTTGGTCACCCTTTGACTTGACAAAGGAGCCGGCAGGTGCCCGTGGGGCTCTCCGTCTCTCGTGTCGTCCTAGTGCTGGGGCCGGTCCGCCTTCCCTCGCCCCGGGGCCCTGCTTCCTCATCTGCAGGCAAGGGCTGTGGGAGGCCGTGCGAGCTGCACAGGAGACGGGGTGCCCTGCACTAGGCAGTCACTCGGTCAATGCGCGTGGCTCCCAGGTGTCCAGGGACCAGTCACGTGGCCATTCTTTAGCCACGTAGTCCACGGCGCTGGGTGAGGTCCTCCCCGCCGGGCTTCTGGCCCCGGGGAGAAGGGGCACAGCAGCGTGGTGAGGTTCGAGCACAGCCTGGGCTCAGCGGTGTGCGACCAATGAATCCTTGCTCGTCTGTCTCAGTCCAACGGCTGAGGAGCCCACTCCTAACTTCCGGACCCTGCCTCCATTTTATACGAGAGAGAAGTTGTAAACACCCCAGTGAACGGTAGACCAGAAAGCGAGATCTGCCTGGGTTCCTGCTTCCGTCTCTCGAAGCACTTTGCCCATGAAAGGTACGTCTAGGATCTCCGACCCTAAAGCCGATTGATCCAAACGTCACTAAGCCGGCTTGCTTCACCGATGAGGAAACTGAGGTCCTGACAGGCCACTTAGCATCAGAGCGAAGGCCAGAGTCCGAGTTCCTCAACTGACAGCAGGGTCTGAAACCGGGTCACGGTGGATTCTCAGGCCCTGAACTGCAGTCCCATCTGTGGTCCTGACGCCACTCGGCTCTTTCCGTGTTGTTACGAGCAGACACCGTCTTTTTCCCACCTCGCTGCCCTGCTCTGACATCATAACTGGAATATTCTTAGGACGAGTCTGCCTGTGTGTGTAAGCCGAAAGACGGTCTCTACCGGATCTGTGTCGTGGGTAGGACCGGGTTGGAATGCCTCTGGCACAACCCGCGGCCACGGATTCCTGGCGCACGGGCAGGAAGGGCTCGGCGGCGGTGGGCCCGAGATGGCTTAGACCAACGGCAGGAGCCAGGCGGCCGGGAGCACGGGGCCGAGGGGAGCTCGTCCGTCTTCACCACCCGTTAGCTGCTTTCTTTCATAGGCTGTAAGATCTTTGCCTGCGATTAATCTTCCCTTTGAACTGGGCAACTCTCAAAAGTGACATTCCCATCAGTTCTGTTCTGCAGGCTTCCTGGAGACACTAATGAATTTAAGGTCGGTTGTCATATTCCCGGTTTTCCGCAACATTCCCCGCGCAGCTCGGGCTCACCGGGCCGCTCGGAGCCTCGACAGGCGCGGATTAGGCTTCGTGGAGGCGGGTCATTTTTCATAACCCTGTTCCCCTGTCAGAGTGTCAGGGGCAGTGAGAGCCGCTGCACCCGCACACGTACATAGATCTTCCCTCAGCCGTGGCTCACCGCGATTTAATGCCACTTTGCTTGGCCACCGTGCTCACGAGCTTAACACACCTTCTGCTGGGGGAAAGCATACTGATTATGATTACGGGGGCGTGCGTGAGATTTCCCCCAGCTCGGGCTGACGGGCCGCCCGGACGTTGTCATTTATCATTGTACACTACATCTGTCAACCAGAGAAACAATTTCAATAAAAAATTTCTGCATGAAATTACTTGGCTCCAGAGCCAACTGCTTCTGCCTTTTGTGTGCACACTCTGCGTGTCTGTGCCGTTTTCTCTTTTCTCCTTCTCCTCCTTTTTTTTTTTAATTTTGGCTGTGAAAGGTACTTAATGTACCAAAAACAATTTGTACAGACATTATTTTACCAATTGAAAGTGTGTACGCCTTGCTGAGGTCCCCCTTATCTAACTGTTGCTAATACATTTTCATGCTGTGCTCTCGCGGCTTCATTTTACAGTTGAGGAGATCACCCACTCCATGCTGTGTCGGAAATGGGACCCTCGTCACTTGGGTCCGCAGAGTGTAGTTAACAGGGGAACAACAAGCAGCACAAAGTTGAGGCATTAAAGCGTCTTCATTGCTGTTAATACTTCTTGCTGCAAACTTGCCTTCTCGCATCTTCCTCTACAGGAAGCAGAGGCAGCCGCGCATTCCCCGGGCGCGGGCGGCCGCAGCGCACAGGCCGACCTCCGCGGGGGCATCCGGAGAACCGCCGTCACGCAGGCACGGGGTCCGCAGAGCGGGCAGGGCCATCGCTGGCGTCCGAGGGGCAGCCCCATTGTCACAGCCCGAGCCTGGTCTCCGCGCCAGCCCGGCGGCGGGGAGCGCCCGCAAGGCCCGCGGGCAGGACGGCCAGCTGGGCCGGTTAATTGCTGTGAAATCGCGCTCTGGACAGCGGAGAGGGGGCACCGGCCGCCGGGGCCCTTGTTTTCCGCCCCGTCAGGTTTTTACCCAGCTATGGATTTGTTGTCATCGGCTCCTGATGATTCTGCGGACACCCCTGTCAGAAAATGAATTTTTCACTCCCCACTTGGTTGACTCCATTCCTCGCCGTAACTCTGTCCAAACGCGCTGCCCTCGAGCTGCAGGCTCCCCGGCTGGGGCCGGCGGGCCTGCGGGGGCCTCCCTCGCCCGATCCAGGGCCTGAGGGCCGTCCAGCCTGCTCTTCTAATTCAATTAGTGGTAAAGACCCCCCCGCTCCCGTGCTGGCGTCAAGTTCACGCGGGATGCCGGGTATTTGTGCCCAAGGACGACGGGGCCCTGGCCCGGAGACGGTGCGGGCCATCCTGCTCCTGGTGCACCCGGGATGGTTTTCGAGTGAACGGGCCTCACCTACAATATCTAACCGACGCCTCCCGCGAAAACCCCAGAATCCTGAGGCGCAGGAGCGGGGGTCACAAGCGGCCCGCGGGGAAGGCGAGGATATATGGGCCCCAAACAGTCCTCGGCGGGACTTCTGCTTCCTCCACGGTGACAGAAGTCTTCACCTGTAATCACTGGGTGTGACGGGGACCTAAAGGGAAACCTGCCATCAAACAGGCGGACGCCATCGGCCGACAGGCACTGCGAGCGTGAGTCACAGGCCGGCCCGCGAGTGGAGTCCGACGCCCGCGAAGCCTTGAGCTGCCCGCGGGAGGGCCCGGCCGGCGGGAGGGGCCGGAGGCGCGCGCGCACAATCGGGGTCCCGGCCTCCAGGGACTCCCAGCGACCCCGTGTGCCCCGCGGCCTGGGCAGGGGGCCCCCGCGGTCTCCGCGCCTGGCTTCACACAGCCACCCTCTCTGCGCGTCCCCATGTCTTTTCTCCCCACTCCTCTCACCAGTCGTTGAACCAGGACCCCCCACCCCCTCCCCCACACTCGTGGAGTGTGCCCTGGGCACTAGGACCCCATTCTAACCCAACCGAGGACCTCTGCAGTGACCCTGTTTCCAAATAAGGTCACCTTCTGAAGTTGTGGTGCCGCGGTTCCGGGTCGCCATTCACCCCACCGCACTCACGTGCACAACGTGACAATCGTCGTTGTCCCACAGGGATGCTGGGGGCTGGGCGGACGTGGCGTAACAGAGGCACATGCAGGCGGAGGCCTGTGCTCCCCGAAGCCGGGGTCCCCGCTTCTGAGCGCGCCATCAGCCCCTCCCGCCGGCCAGGCCTTTCCGTGGGCCTCGGGGGCCTGCCCGCGGGCCGCCTCTTTAAAATCGTGAAAAAAAAACACAGAAAAATACAAATAATAAGAAAGAAGAAAATAGTCTAGTCCCCACCATCCGGAGCTACTGTTTATACACTTTTACTTATTTATATATTCACCTCCAGTCTCCTTTTCTCAAGGAAAATCACCTTGTTGTTTTATAGAAATTACACATGATGCAGATATAAACACTTAAAATAAGGCATCACAGCATGTAAGTATAATAAGGTGCATAAAATTATAATCGGAAGTAACATTCATAAACAATAGTGAGTATTATTCCAAATATCTTTATGGATATTCACAGGTAGAAAGATGGCTGGTGACACTTCCATGAAAATGAGAGAATACTATAAATACTGTAATGAAAATAGTAGTTAATTTTGTTTGAATTTAAGTGGAAAACAAAGATATAGTGGAAATTCAAATAAATTTTTCTTTCTTACAAGAGAAGATTCCAGGGAATTAAGAACACAGACCAGGGAAATGCGGTTACGCATAACAAAAGGAAACAGGTGCTTTGCTAAGAAAGTGAAGATGGTAGCACCCCCCACTTCCGGTTCGCGGGGGCTCGCCCTTCAGGTGTTACATTGTATTACATTATGCAAAATAGCGTGTTTTATCTTACTTTAGGTGACCTGATGCAGAGTACATTCCCACTTCCTCCTGTAATCGTGCATTCCTTGTGTTAGTTCTTTTTTTTTTTTTTTAATTTTACTTATTTATTTGCAAGAGAGAGAGCATGAGCAGGGGCAGGGGCAGAGGGAGAAGCAGACTCCCCGCTGAGCAGGGAGCCCCGCGATCCCAGGGAGCTGAGATCATGACCTGAGCTGAGGGCAGACACAACCAGCGGAGCCTCCCCGAGGCCCCTCGTGTTAGTTCTTGAGATAAATTGGCCCAAGGTTATTCCCAGTCCTTTGCACAGGCCTTTGCAGTCCTAGTATTTTTACTGTTGAATTTGAGTTTTGGCGCTGGACTGACCCGCCGCCCCCATCCGGCGTACTCTCGGGCTCCTGCTCCTTCCTGGGATTCGAGAGTCGGAGCTTGAAGAGCATCATGGCCTGGACGACCCCGTGCGCTCAGTCTTTTCCCAGAACTTGGAAACTGAGCGGCACCCCTGATGTTGCCCCCTAGCCAGCGATTTGTGGTTATCTCGTTAGATGTTTGGGGTGCTCTTTGACTTTCCTTGACCTACAGTGGCTTAAGTAAGGGGTGTCCCCCCCCGACTGCAGGTTTTCATCTTTTCTTAGAACATAATGTGCTCTCTTAACCCAGAACATTTTTTTCCTTCAGTTCAGGAAAAGAAAAATGTCTTATATCAATTAAAAAAATTACATATAACATATATTTTATCATAATATATAATTATATATCACATTAATTACATATTTGTATACAATATTAATTGTATGATTAATTATATTATTTTAATATATGAAATATAATGTATATCAATATATTATATAAATGTATGCAATTATGGAATGATTATATATAATTATGATTATATGTAAATTATATATAATTATAGATATATGTGTGATTTTTATATAAATATATATTTATATATAATTTATATACAAATATAAATTTATATATTATTTGTTCTACAAGAAATACATATACATGTTATTAAATGTTTGACAGTTTTAAAGACTGATAACAAAAAATAGCAGCCTGTGGTCCTGGTTCCCCCCCAGCCTGGTTACAGCTCTTAAGGGGGTGGGTTGCAGAGGGTCTGTGGGCCCAGTATGCACCACTGCATGCCTTTGTAAATAAAGTCTTATAGAAACACAGCTATGACCATTCTTCTTGGTATCAGTGGTGGCTGCTTTTATGCTCTATTGCCAGAAGTGACTATTTGCACAAAGTCTAAAATATGTACTGTTTCCCTCTTCACAGAAAAGATTTGCCCACCTTTGATGTAGAGGAAATCACCACTTCCAAATATAGTGGCTGTTCCGTCTGATATTTACCTCTTTATATTTAGATAATATTGTTCTTAGTTTAGTTATCATCAACTGACTTCCTATGAAGGAGGAAAATCCTGTTCCCTTGAATCTCTCCATAAACACAAATGCTAAGACTTCTTCCCTTCATCCTCCAAGCACATTTCTGTGATAGGTTTTGTCAAATAAAAGTTGATATCAACATAATGTGCTTTTCGGTGTTTGTTCACTATTGAGCCACCTGGTATTGCCCTTTCACCGTACAAATATTCCACATTCCTGGAATTAATAGTTGTCTTTTGGTCAGCTTGCTTTTCTATGTCCTCAACAACAAATTCAGTCCTGATATTCTGATGACACCGTGTCTTCTCAATGTGACCAAATGCATGGCATTTTGTCATTAATAAAAAACATAAAAACATTTGGGGCAGTATTTATGCTTCAGAAGACCTCTGACCTCCTGCATCTGGACTGGTGCACCATACACTGCTGCCATCCAAATTCTGGAACTTTCTTTAAATTTTGTTGAAAATTCTCAATGCCTCTTTGCTGGTTAAAAACCCTACTTCTTGGCTGTCGTACCTCTTCCTTGCGTGGTCTACATCAAATGTGCATAGGAGTCAAGTTTCTTGAACCCTTATCCTATGTTCATACCTGAGCTGGGTATAAAATTCTAAGTTATGAGTCTTTTTCTCTTTCTTTCTCTCTTTCTTTGAGAATTTTGTAGGGTTGCTCCACATTCTTTTAGCTTCTGCTGTTCCTTTGGAGAAAGTTGATGCCCTTCTACACCTCATCCTTCCTCTCTAGATATTTCAGGATTCTCTCTTTGTCCTCGGATGATAACACACTTTGAGATGACTTCTTGGGTGTGTACCATTTGCAGTTAATTTTCCTGGGTAACTGATGTGCCCATGTGATCCCTTCAGTTCTAGGAGCTTTTTTTTACTTTATTGTTTTGGTAATTTCCATTATTTCTTTGTTTATTTTCCCTTGATTTTAAAAATTACAATTTTTGTGTTTTTTAAAGAACACACAGCTATGACTTTTTTTTTAAGATTTTATTTATTTGACAGAGAGAGAAAGAAAGATCACTAGTAGGCAGAGAGGCAGGCAGAGAGAGGGGGAAGCAGGCTCCCCACTGAGCAGAGAGCCTGATGCAGGGCTCCATTCCAGGACCCTGAGATCACGACCTGAGCTGAAGGCAGAGACTTTAACCCAATAAGCCACTCAGGTGCCCCACAAGCTATGACTTTTATCATACAATTTTGGGACTTTGGGTTGCAGGTCGCTTGATGACACGGGTGAAGGTGCAGTGTTCTTGGGGCAGTGCAGGTTTCCCCAAGCTTCCAGGGCTCAAATATCATTGCAAACCCCCCACATTCAGATATTCTGCCTGGCTTGACTCAAGGTTGGTTCCTTACAGCACAGCAGCTGAGAGTTTCTGCATTCCTGGTGTCTCAACCTGGGTCCCGGCCCTGCTTTTCTGCTGGGATCCTGTTTTCAGTCCATTTGCTGGGCACATTCAAAATAAAAATACAACCAGAAAGGTGAAAGACATTCGCAGCTGGCGTGGGCCCAGGGGAAGCAGTCCCATGGAGGGAATTACTCTTTTTTTAATTACTATAAAAATATTCAATCTAGAACAACACAATTTGCTTAAAAACTCAAGATGAACACTATTATATTCTGTGTTATTTTATTTTCAAAAGACATTTTCATTTCTATTTTCCTAACTTCTTAAACTTCAAAGCAACTGTGGAATAATATTCATCATAAATAAAAAACAGAGCAGAACGAAACTAGTTTATAAGTCTTCAGTGAAACCAGTGTTTTAAATATATTGTTTGTAATTCGGTTATGCTGCTCTTTTGCTGTCAGTAATAAATGAATTAAGTTTCATTTCTTTTCCTTTTTTATCGTTAAAAGCATCTGTATTTGGAGAGATGGAAGATGAAATGAAGGAGAAAGGGAGGGAGACACTTCTCTGGCCTCACGGACCCCTGTATTATCCTTGTTTTATCCTTAGTTGCTTGTATGAAAGGTGGGTCCTCGCTGGTCACACCACCATGCCCAGAAGTGTGTCATTCATAGTGTTTGGTTAATTTAGAAGCAAGATTCTGTGTCTCATTGAGCTCTATCCTCAGCTCTGACTTGCTAAAAAAGATATATAAAACTGTACTTGGAAATCAACAAAATGAATGTTTCTTTAGTCTATGCTGTATAAGATTGGTTGTTCTATCCGAAATAATTTCCAAATAGTATCCTATAAATATAATATGCTAAGAAGTAAAAGGAAAGGGATTACCAGAATGTTTCAGCTCTGGAGGGCATACTTCCTATTTGAGGATTCACCCAAAAGGTAAACTGGATCATAGAGAATGAGCAAATCTGTGGAGGGACATGACTTCAGGGGCAGAAGAGACACTGCCTGGGAGAACAAGTCTACACTTGGTGTGTTCAGACGATGACCCGTTGTCCTGAAACAGGGGCAAGGCTCCCGAGAGGGACACATTCAGAAATGGAACAAGATCAGGAAAGTGTTTCTCCTAACCACTTACTGAGGTACAGTGCACACCCTACACAATTCACTCTTTGGCATTCACAATTTAGTTTTATATACGTGGAACCATGTAGTGTATACAGTTCTTTACATGGATTCCTTCCATTGGTACAGTTATTCTGAGATTTCATCTATAGGGTACATCTGTGAGGAGACCATTTCTTTCCTGGGCTGAGTTGTCTTCCATGAATGGCTGGACCATAGTTTGCTCACTCAGTCACCTGTGGACATGTCCATTTTTGAGTCCCCATAAGGATTAGGGCACCACTCTCTCCACGGACATTTGCTTTACTTCCTCTAGGTAAGCACCTGAAAGTGAAATGGTAATGGACGGTATAAATGTTAAACTTAGAAGAAAATACCGACCTCTTTTTTTTTACATATTAAAATACTTTACCTTTTAGAAAATTTGTAGGTTTACAGAAAAATCGAGCAGAAACTACAGAGAATTTCCATCTACTCCTTCCCCCCGCCGATAGCTTTCTGTGTTATTGAACATCATGAGTTATTGTACAGTGTTATGACTGATGAATCAATATAGATGATTATTATTTACTAAAATCCATAGCTTACACTGAAGTTTATTTTTTGTGTTGTATTACTTATGGATTCGGACAAAGGTATGGCACATATACACATTATACACATTATACAGAGCTGTTTCATGGCCCTGAAGATTTCCTGTCCTTCCACTATCCATCTCCCCATTCCCCAAATGCCAGGCCATGCTGATCTTTTTATTTTAAATTTTTAAAGTTTTTATTTATTCATTAAAGTAATCGCCACACCAAGTGTGGGACTTGAACTCACCACCCCAAGATCAAGGGCCACAAGCTTTGGGGCGCTCTGGGGCTCAGTTGTTTAAGCATCTGTCTTCAGCTCAGGTTATGATCCCAGGGGCCTGGAATCGAGCCCCGAATTGGACTCCCTGCTCGGTGGGGAGCCTGCTTCCCCCTCCCCTCTGCTTGTGTTCCTGCTTTCACTGTCTCTCTCTGTCCAAAAAAAAAAAAGTCACATGCTCTTCTTACGGGACCAGCCAAGCGCCCCGTCAGGCACAGTTTTGCCTTTCCCAGAACGTCATCTGGTGGAGTCATACAGGATGTAGACTCTCCTTTCTCTCGGCAACGTGTGTTTAGGTTTCCTCCGTGTCTCTCCGTAGCTTGGAAGTGCCTTGGGGTTCGGGGCCGAGTGACACTCCCTGGTCTGAGGCCCCACAGACCCCCCGACAGTCACCTGCTGAAGGGCTCCGGCTCTTTCCTGAGGCAGTGGCACCACTCTGCGCTCCCCACCAACACGCATGGGGGTCCTGGTTCCTCCGTGTCTTTGCCAAAACTTGGCATGGTCGGGGCTTTTAAATTTGGGGCATCTCATGGTGATTTTAATTTGCACTTTCCTAACAACTCAGCACTGAGAAGGACTTCTTATTTGCGACTCACAGGTCTTCTCTGGTAAAGTTCATGCTCAACAATTTTGCCCATTATTTAATTAGGTAGTTTTCCTTCCCATCGTTGAGATAAAAATGTTCTTTCCATGTTCTAGACACGAAATCTTTGTCAGATGTATGTTGTGCAATGGGTTTCCAAGTCTGCGTTTTGCCTCTTAGTTTTTATAAGTGTCTTATGAAATTACATTGTCTAAAATTTTTAGAAAGTCTAACGTTCACTTTTTAATTTTATACTCGGTGAGTTTTGTGTTGTTAAGAATGCTCTTTAACAACTCACAGTTACTAAAATCATCTCCTCTGTTTTCTAGAGAGGTGCTCTGCTATTAGCTCATACATTCAGGCAAACACTCCATCCCGAATCCAAGGTCACGCGTGGCGTGGGCGCGGGCCATCTGCGGTGATGCGCCTGCGCACGGATGTCCGTTCATCACGGGCACCAGCGCGTTAAAGCTTATTATACTCTCTTGATTTGCTTTGGCACCTTTGTCAATAACAGATCGACTGTACTTGCATTGGTTCGTTTCCACTCGTATTACAAAAATATCTTTCAAAATGAAGATGAAGTCAACATTTCCAGAAATACAAAAGCTGAAATGATTTATCATCAGCTCGCCAGCACCAGTAGCAAGGGAGGAAGTCTGCAGACAGAAATACCTCATCACGGGGTGGAAGAGATCTATAGCTAAAGATGCAAACAGCATCCAAAATGGTGCAGACGTGGCGTAGTTGGGAGATTTTTCCTTACATCTTTAAACATCTCCTTTAGAGTAAATAGAGCTTTCAAAGCTGAAAAATAAAAATGTGCATGCATAGAGGTAGAAGCATGACAATTAGCACAAAAGCCAATGGGAAGACAACTGCCGTGTGTGGTGTAAGGTTCTTCTACTGGATGTGAAGCAGTGTAATATTACCTTACGGGACAGGTAATGTGTTAGCACATCCTAACACATCCTAGCACATCCTAGCACATCCTAGCAAATCCTGGGACAACCGTTAAAAAAGAGGCATTGTAAATAGACCAATGAAAGAAATAACACATTAGGAAAAATGCATGATAAATTTGTAAGAAAGCAAGAACAAGGAGAAGGAAGCAGAAGCGGTCTTTCAGGTGGAGGCCACTGTGAGGGGTGCCTGAGCTCCTCGAGTTGGAGGAAGCGTGGAGATGTTGAGAAAAAATGAACAGAAAATTCAGAAAAGAGCCAGAAGATTCATTTCCTTCAGAACCAGATTGTTTCAAGGTTTCCACCAAAAATATTCTTGCAGATACAAAGAACTCTCAGAGGATATATAAATAATTTTTTAAGAAATTAATCTTAATTTCTTATTAAGAATTAATTTCTTAATTTCTTTTTTTTTTAATTTCTTAATTTCTTATTATCTTCACTTATTCTTAAGTGAAGATAACTTTCTAACTAGTACGCTTCACGGGCTTGATGGCATCAATGGCTGAGTTTCAAAGAGTCTATAAACTTTCTGAAATTATACACAAAATTTTGCATACTTGGCCAGAAATGCAGTTTTCTTGATTTGAGGCTTCAGAGATTTTTATTATGTTCTTATAAGGGCTCTTGGCTCAGTGATGTTCCACAACCCCCCCCCCCCCCCGCCCCCATGCTTATGCCTTCTTTCCTGGAGCATCAGCTGTCTTCCAGAATATGCTAACCCAGAAGTCCTGATCATACCACCACTTACAATGACGATTTCTAACACCTCCGTTCTCAACCTGGATGGATGCATAATTTCCCTTCTAAACCACACACGACTAATTTCAAAAAGGAAAACAACCATAAAAAATATGTTTCTTTAGGGCTGGAAACTTCACTCGTTTCCTCAAATATTAAGTCATGTTTGCTGGGCTATTATCGCCGTTCAGTGCAAACATTGTCTCAGCCCACAGAAGCCTGTGGTGCTTCATTAGCCCAGAAAA
>CM052808.1:79494784-79512261 GCA_028533885.1 Nasua narica | reverse complement strand
GCGTTTCCTGGAGCCCAGGGGCCATTCTTCTCTCTGGCCGCTGCTCAGATACAGGACTGACGGCTGGACTCCATCACGTGGATTAATGGGTTAAAACTTGACATCTTTTTAGTATTTTAGGTTTTATTTTCTTTATCAGCTGGACTTCCATGCTCGGAGTGCTCTTGCTACAATATTCTTTTAAAAGTACACTTGTCAGGGTCCATTTGCTACCAGCTACTTTGATGGTGACATCGGCCATGCCTGTGGTTTACCTTTTGACCTTATAGAGGCAGCAGATGGGTCCAGTAATAAATCCCGATTATTAGTGAGGGAGCCAATAGCTTGGGAAGGCAGAAATAAAAGTGGGGCAGTTTTACACTGCGATTCTTGTTATCTGCTGTGACACGGAGCTTTGTCCCCTGTCAGAGAGGGTGATGGGCGGCTCAGACCGAGAGCCTTTCTCCCTCTTCCTCTTCCTCTCTTCCTCCCAGGCCCTCACCTTCCTTCCTTCCTTCCTTCCTTCCTTCCTTCCTTCCTTCCTTCCTTCCTTCCTTCCTTCCTTTTCATCTGACCTGTGCCTGACATCCTCTCACTACTTTACAAATTCACCTAGAGATCAGGGCCAACCCAGCTTCTGCTGCTGTGCTGTGTGACCTGGGCAAGTCCCAGGACCTCTCTGTGCTTTGGGATGCTAATGATCCCTAATGCTTCAGAAATAGCGTATTAATTAAGGGAATACATTCGTAACATGATTCATGCTCTTATAATAAATGTAAGAAGCTGTGTCTTTCTTTCTTCCTTTTTTCCTTCTTTTCTTTCTTTCTTTTTTCTTTCTTCCGTCTTTTCTCCCTCCCTCCCCTTTCTTTCTCTTCCTTCCTTCCTTCCTTCCTTCCTTCCTTCCTTCCTTCCTCTTTTTCTTTCTCTCTCTCTCCCCCCTTTCTTTCTTTTTCCTTCTTCCTTTTTATGTGAAGCACCAAAAGATCCTGAAATGATTTAAGCGACAGAAGCAGGGGCTTCGTGCCTGCAGGTGGCCGCGCAGGTGCCGGTGGTCGGACAGGTTTGGGGAAAGGAGGAGTTGTGGGTGTTGGCTAGCGGACACGAGTCTTACGTTTTATATTCTCACATATCGATATTCTACACTACTAGGAAAAATATGAGTATTACAGTTATAATTCATATTTCTTTATGGATTTTGAAATTTCGTGATTCATATAAAAGTTCATAAACCTCTTTTAAAATTTCTTTTGATGTACGAATAACAGGTGATAAAACTTTAAGGAATACTATTCATGTGTCACGTGATTTTTCCAAAGAAGGTTCCAGATTGGCCTGACTTAATAGGAAAATTCACTCTGTGTTCTTTCTGTTTTGAAACTTATGTTTCAAGGATTACTAAAAAGCATATTTTTAAAGGATTTGGAAAATCTGTGAAGTAAGTGTTGCTTTTGTGAAAGTTTTTTTTCACAGATTAATTCCTTATTAAGCTGAAAGCTTTGGTGTCGTATTTATAAAACTATTTTCATCTTTGGAGTCATAATTTTTAAAGTGAGAATAACAGCTTCTGATATAATCAGTCACAGAGGTTTTCAGAGGCCTGTAGCACATGTAGTGATCCATGTACACGGAAACCGGACCATGGGGGGATCGTGACTAATGCCGAGTTTCTTTTGCAGGGATTTCTCCATTAAAGTGATAATACAACCCCAGGGCAAGAAAATATTATTTTGGAAGTACAAACTAGAATCCCGTCTCAGAAACAGTGCTTGTCACAAAGTTAAAGATATTTCTTCTCCTTAATAGAAAGTTAACTTCTAGACAAAACAAAAACAAACAAAAATAAAAAACAAACTGAACGCTATTTTTATTGCTACAAATTGTCTTGTTATTTGCTTAAAAAAAGTAATTTTTCCAAGGCAGCCCGACACTATTTTTTCTTAATGCTGAATCCCAGCAAGGGGCTTACATTGTTTTATTAGTGATCACTTTGAGGAAGCTTGTTATAAGACTCTATGTGAATATTACTTTAATAAGTCAATAGATGCATTTGGTCCAATGAATGATCTCACAACGATGTTTTGTAACTAAAACCCAGGGCAGAAACTGTCATTTTAAAATGGAAGGAGTAGGCACTAATAAAGTGAAATATGCAAATGAAAAACTTGGTTATTTATTAATGTGTGTGAGAAACATTTTAATTACAAATTGGTACAACGTAAAATCCTTGGTTTTACTTTATCAGTGTGCAGTGTGTACGTTATTTCAATTCCTGTATAGAAATTAGAGGCTCCTGGTACAAAGGGGTGTGAGGATGTGTGTGTCTGTGAATTGTGTTACTGTGCCGGTGTGTGTCTCTGTGTGTGTTTAGATTGTGTGTGTGTTTTATAAATGCGCAGTTGCTGTTGTTTAGCATATGCAGATGTTTAGGGTTTTTTTTTTTCCTTTTGCAAAAGCAAAAATAGCAAACAACCCAAGGGCTAATGTACTAATTATCAGGGTCTGTGCAAGCCTCCCGAAAGCCTCTCTTCCATAACCCCTGGAAAAATTCTGACATATTATAAACTGTTCGAATTAGCGTAAATCAGTAAGCAACAAATTGGTACCAGCCCAATAACACAGGAGTGTGGTGCATACTAAGGGACTCCGTGTGGACGAAATAACCACGGAGCATAATCAATTTAATTCAGCTCAGAAGTATCCCGGAGTCCCAGAAGGCACCGCACAAGACGTTTCTGGGGTGACGGGGAAAACGGAGGTGTGTCTTCAGTGGCTGTCTTGAGCACACGTGTGTGCATGCGTGTGATCTAACAAGAACATATGAACAAGCACAAGAGACGACCGCAAGTAGGACAAGCAGAGTCACTGTGTTTCTTGGTTCTTTTTATAGACAGCAACTGCCCGTTTCTGGGAAGGACGGTCACAAGTAAAGCACACCTGTGATCACGCTCCGATTGCTTATAGTGAACGACCGCCCTGGCCTCTCCAGGGCAATTAGAAAGTAGAAACATAGTAGCCATAGGATATGAGAAATGTCGATACGTTTCTCTTAAAAACCCATTTTTCTTCAAAATGCAAACTGTCTACAACACTGAAAACTTCCCTCACAGATAACACAAGCATTACACCAAATCCTCATGTTTTATGTAACAGAGCCTCACATAAATCTCAAATTACTTAATGATTTATTCCTTAACCAAATATTTAACTTGGTTTAAATATATCCCAAATGATTCAACTATGTAATAAACACTCACATTTTAAACCCTTTGACAGCAACAGAAACTCCTCTAACTTCCTTGTTGTTCTGGCGAGGTTAGCTCAATACTGGGCTGTGGGAAAAGTTTAGGAAGATATTAGATAAACGAGTGAATTAACAAGTGAATGGATAAGTACCTCAAATGTTAAGTGCATATAAGCAGTTCAGAAAACAAAACAAAAACAAAGCCCAGTGGAAGCTTCCTAAGATGAAACCTTCATTTCCTTCGCTAAAAAAAGTTTATTATCCGTAAATAACTTTTCTATTTGTAAAGACGTGGGCCAACACGACTGCCGCAGCAGAGCAAGAATTCAACAGAACTCTGGCCTCCGTGGGGTCCGCCCGGCTGTAAAGATTTATATACTTAAGAGATGAGGGTCCGAGACATACGGTTTAATCAGGGTGCATTTAAGCCTTTTCTTATCTGCTTAAGAATTTATTTTTCCTCTAATTTGATTCATTGTTTTTCTAATTTGAATCATAGTTTGACTTTCCTAGAAGGAAATAGAGAGGTAGATACTAATACCAATAGGGACAATGCAAATTTTCAAAGTGCCCCAAGCCAGAGCGCAGAATGGGAGGCGGGCTGCCGGGTCTCGGGTCCTGGCCGGGCACGGTCTCGGCCCGCGGTGGCTCCCGCCTGCCCGGTAATCCTAAGTGGGAGCTGATGAAACGGCAGGAGGACTCTGTGATCCCCGTCCTCAGGTCGTGATGTCGGTGTCGCGGAGCCCTCTCCCAAGGGAGCGATAAGAGTCGGGAAACGGGTTGCGAGTCTAGGCTTCCTGTTCTGTGGCTTCGCCGGCGAGCGGGACAAGCTCGGAGCCGACTCCGTGGGTCCAGACGGCGCCGACCAGCGAGGACCCGAGTCGGGCTCTGTCAGCCCCGGGCCGAGACCCTCAGGGCGGGCCACATGTTCCTCTTTCTAGCAACACGGCGCCCGCTTCGTAAGGGGCTGGGGCTACTCGGTCCCCGCGTCCCGGCTGCGCGCGGACCAGACCGCTCGCTGCAGTCGTGCGCGGAGAGACGCTGCCCACGCCCGTTTCCGTTTGCGAGTGGACGTGGCAACGAGCAGCTACCCCGGCCCGATGAGCGCGCGGTCGCTTCTATTAGATGAAAATTCAAGAAATTGCCGATACTCTGAGGCGGCCATCCGACCGTCCGGGACCGGGAGAAAGAGCCGCTTCCCGGGGTTCGTCCTGATGGCTGCAAACACGCGCATCTCGGTACCGTGGGTTCTTACAGCTCAAAAACTACAACGTCGGGCACTGTTTCCGTGTTCACAGATTGTGCAGACGGCAAGAGGGGCTGCGTGCCGGTGGCACAGGCCGAGGATGAGGAGAGAGAGGAGGGGCGCCTAGCCCGGCCCTGGACCCCAGCCCTGGACTGAAGATTATGGCACAATTCACTAACGTCTGGAAAGAGAGAAGATGGCAGGAAGGCGGGAAGGGGCCCGAGGGTCCATGGAGGATGTGAAGCTCGGATATCTGGTCGGCGGTCACCAGAGCTGGAGAAAGAGCCAGGAGCCTTGGCCGGGCGGTGGTGGTGAACCCAGAGGGCTACCTGGGGCAGCCCAAGAGGGGAAACTGGGGACCGTGGTGTTTACGATGGGGCAGAAGAAGGGTCCCAAGGGCAGGGGGCAAAGAAGCCGCGCACACTGTCTTCGCCCCCCAGCCAGGGCTGGCCGTCCAGGCTGCTGCGGTGGCATCGCTCTGCCCTGAATCCAGGGCCCTGCACTGCTGGCCGCTCTGTGTGGTTGTCGGCCTCCGTTCGACATGCGGGATGTTTGAGCCAAGGATTCTGAGGCCAGAAATACAAACTGTGGAGAGGGCTAGGCTTCCAACATCGACTGTCCCAGCCCTAGCCCTGCCCATCTTCTGTCTCTGGTCACCGACCCCTGACCTCTGATTGCTGCCCTGCTCGGAGCCCTGAGCCTGGAGACCCGCACCGCCCCTCCTGGGCCGACCCCTCCGCCCGGCTGAGAGACGTGTGCGCAAGTCAGCGGGGCTGCTGCACGTCGGGGAGGCCTCGCCCGACTTCCAGACAGAGTCCCTCCTCCCTACACTCCTTCATCCGCCGAGTGATCCCCCGACGTGACACTCACACGTGGGTGCCCTCGAGGGGACGGGATGTGCCTCTCTCACTGTTCCACCCTCACTGGCATTGCTTATCCCAGCCGGAATCAAAGTGCCTCACTCATAGGAGCTGTGTGATCAATACCTGATTAATTTCAGGGCTTGATAAATGCGGTACCTGAAGGCTGGAGAGGGTTCAGGAAGTGTTTGCTGAATGAATGATGGCACAAAATAATTAGATCCAATAAGGGTTTGTAAAATGTAAAGGTGATAGCTATTGGGTTCACATTTTAAAGACCTGTAAAATAGATACAGCATCATTTTGTACAACTTAAATGTCAAAAATGATAATCCAACCTATTGCAGGTTCACTGGCAGAACAAGAAGACACTGGAAATCACCCTGGTTTAGCATAAAACACTTAGAATATGCGTGCGTGTGCTGCGTGTGTGGGCACGTGTGTGTGTGCACAAGGGGGCATGTCGAGCTACATTAAAGAACACACGGTAGAAGTAAGAAAAGGGCACCTGTCCGGAGAGCATCACTGGTCAGACAGTAAGGGGTTGCCGAATTCTAGACGCCCAGGGATACCAGGACTGGGAGCCCACGACTGGCCCGCGTCCTAACACGGACTTCGAGACAGGACCCGGCGTTTTCATCGCATGCAGGACAGACGCAGAAAGACCAGAAGATGAAAAGAAGTGCCTTCTATACAAGGAGGCTTCATGAAGAGGAAGCCTGGAGAAGAGCCAAAATCCTGTTTTCTAAATTAAAACCACTGTAGATGCTTCAAGAACTGATTCGAGTAATTTCTACAGAAAATCTTTTTTTCAGCAACGATATAAATGTTTTTGACATTTGAGTTTTCCTGTGGAAGTGAGTCAAGTTGTTGTGAACACGGACGTTGGGTAGGTCTGGTTAAGGAGGCACGAATCACGCCTCATCGGGTCCCAAGAACGGACGTGACCGAGCGTCTCCTCGGCCATCTGTCCCTGCGCACGGCGTCTCGCCGCACAGATAGATGACCGACCCGATGGTTCCTTGTCTCTCTCGCCGTCAAAGTTGTTTATTTTTTTTTAAAGATTTTACTTCTATATTGGAGAGAGAGCATGAGAGAGAGAACATGAGGGGCGAGGGGCAGAGGGAGAAGCAGACCCCCCGCTGAGCAGGGAGCCGATGCGGGACTCGATGCTGCGACTCCAGGATCCTGACCCGAGCGGAAGGCACTTGCTTAACCGGCTGAGCCTCCCAGGAGCCCATCATCAAAGTTTTTAACAAATACCCTCCCTTTTACAAAGAGATCTTGATTGTTTGAGCAAGAGGAGATTTCACGGAAATATCGGGCAGTTTATCTTTCCTCAGCAATGAGGCTCGCAGCTGACACGTGTAGGTATTTATGGAGAGTTTCAGACGGGCAGAGAACGCCAGGAGCTCCGTCCCTGCTGCACGGGAGAGTCTGGGCCTCAGCAGGTGCGAAGCCAGACCTCCCCCAGGGGCCGGTGATGGCACCGGAGCGACCTGAGCCTCTGTGCGGCTCCACGAGCACCTCCCACCCCCAGACCTGGCGCCACGTGACGCTAGCAGAAACCGTCCTCAGGCCCGGGAGCCTGGGCGTGGGGTTTTGTCTGAATCCTCTGAATTCTGAGAGAAAGAGAAATATCTTTGGATAACAGTTGAAGACGCGTGTAGAAGTGAGTCCCAACAGTCGCGAGGGATGTGCCCACGTCCTTCTTAGTCGAATCCCAGCTTATCATACTTACATCTTCTTAAGTGCTTTCAGTATTGACCGATTGATTTGAAACTCATTTTATGGAAATCTTGCTGTTTAATTAGATTGCTTTCCAGTACCTGAGAGTCATGCTTTTCATTAATAACAGTGCTGTTGGGGCCACGGGAGAGGCTGTTATGAGTTTTAAAAGCCTACTTCATACACAGTCGATCAAAAGCCAGAGACAGTGAGCCCTGGACCCGCACGCATGGCCACCTCATCAATTAGGAGCAAATGGCCAAGAAAAGATGTATTCTTAGCATCTGAGTAAATAATGGAGACAGATAAATGAAATTTACTAAATCAAGATGAAACACGTTTCCGAGCCTTGTCAGCCTGGCTCTCAATTGAGGGCGGAAATGAAATTGATCAACGGGCCACAACGCAGGGGCAAAGGTCCCCATTGGAGGCCACTTATGCTTTGGTTAATGGCATGCTTTAAAATGATAGGACATGAACAATATTATCCCTAATATATCACTCGTGGTGTTTTGGGTTGTTGATCTCGCTCTCTCTCTCTCTTGCCTTCTTCTGAAAATATGCTATGCGTCAGTGTGGATGGAAGTCCAAACCTTTCTTAAAGTTCCCTAGGGAATCTCAAAAATCATTTTTTTGTTTGGCCTCAAATAAAAATTCCTCTCCCCACGCAGTGCTGAAATGTTGCACCCATGTTTTTATGGGTGGAGCCTTGGACCCTCCTGAAGACCGGCGCATGCTCCCCGAGTCCTCTCGCACCAGAGCGAGGCGGGAGGGACTCGGCACGGAGCGCCCGTCCCACATGCCAGGGGTGCTGAGTTGCACACGTGTGTTTGTTTAGTCTCGGTAATGACAGAAGAGCTTTTCTGCAGTCAGCACTTAGGCCTTGCCTCCCCGCCGCCGGTGGAACCGAGCCGGGCTGGGTGTGGGCCGGCAGGCCCTTGGCCGTGGATGGCTGCAGACGTCGGCGACCAGGCATTATTATTTGCCCCCTGCCCTGACCGCCGGGGAGAGGCCGTCACCGGCTCCAAGGTGTAAATGAGGACACTGAGGCCGTGAACCACGCGGCCCCACGGCGAGGACGTGGCTGAGCCGGACGGAGGCCATCCGTCGCTGGGTCCAGAGCCTGCTCCTACAATCTTCTCCGTCTTATTCAAAGTCATCTTCGTTTAAAGGAAAATTACCGATACACCTTCACCCATCCGTCTTCCATGTACCATTTGGAAAATGACAAAACTATCGCTTCTGTTCCAGCTCCCGGAGTTCCACATTTTCTGTCACAAACGTGGAAGGGAGGATTCTTCAGTGCGACTGTATCAGCAAAACGAGGCAGGGCGGGTGGCTCCTTAACCCACAGTTACTCCCCTTCCTGCTGTTTCGTCAAGCTCAACACGGCCTTGACTTGTTGTTCTAGACACGCGTCTCCTCCTGGCCTTGGGACTTGTCCCCCCCGAGCTGTGTCTCCTGTGGGTCCTTACCGCTCGCCCGATGGGCTGGTGCTCCCCATACGGTTAATTCCTGCCACTCATTCGGGAAGAATGGGGTCCGCGAGAGGCCGTCAGTCCCTCCCCGCGTGCCCCAGGGGCAGGGCCTGAGGACTTGCACACATCTCTGCAAATGCACATGCTCAGGGGCACCCCGTACATGCACAAGTGGGTGGAGGGCCGAGCCCAGCGACTCAGAAAAGAGGGGAGCCCCCAGTGTAGCAATCACACTGTGCTCGAGATCATGTCGGGTGTTTCTGGGAAAATTTTAGAACTGCAGTAAAACCAAGCCTTTGGCTACCTTGTCTCTACCCAGAGACAAGGGGAAAGAAGCCCCAGCAGGGGGGCCCGGGGATGGCGCGTGGCTCTCAGACCGTCAAGGGGAGCTCCATGCGCCCTACAAGGGCAGGGTTAAGGGGCCTTGGAGCCCGCTCGGCGTGCCCCGCCGCGGGCCAGCCTGGAGTCCGAGAGCTGATCAGTTAATGCTTTACAGCGAAGGGGACACCGTGCTCCCCTCAGAGACTGTATTCTTCTTGGAAAAGCTGAGAAACCTGTCTTGTTCTGGACTTGGGGGGCTTTGGGAGAGGACGAAGCTGTGCTTGGTGAACACGGTTCTGCTGGTGACTGGGCAGTAGCGGCTTCCACACGGGTCTCGGGGCCGGCTGGGAGGCAGAGCGAGGTGGTGAGTGTGCGGCTCCCACAGGGCGCGTCTCAGACTGGGCGTGTCACACACTGGGTGTGTCACACACCGGGCATGCCTGCGCTCGTGCTCAGAAGGCACGTGGGGACGGCGGGACCCCGGGGCGCGCACAGCCCCCCCATGACGGGCGTAGACTGGAGCCACATGGCCAGGGAAGCCCCCAGGAGAGGCTCTGCGTGTCCACTTTCTCCGGGCACTGTCCCTGGGCTGGGGAACCACTCACACTACACAAGAACCTCGGTTCTGAGTCATGGCGGACACGTTCTTGACATGGTACTTGCGTCTGAATTGGTGGTTTTTTTGATCAAAAAACCAACTATCCGATTTCTGCAGCTCAGAAGTTGAGAGCAAGCCCCGGGGACACATTCCCAGACAGCAGCAGCACAATTCTGCAAGCCGGATCCTGGACGAGGGTCCCGTTTCCCGAAATCCCCACTTTGTATAAACCTCGGCAGGATTTAATAACTGCGGGATAGCTATAAATAAATAGAGTCTGTGTCCAACAGGGGCCAGTCACGCACACGAACTGGGTCACTGGCGATTAACTTATCACCGCTCGTACAAAGGAGCAGCCAGCGCCGAGCACAGGGGATGGATCGATGTGGGACCAGGAGATGTTCCTACAAGCCGCGGGCTGCACAGTCGAACGTGGCAGGAGGATGTGGGGAGCCAGCACGGGGACCCCTGTTGGTGGTTCTCCGCCTTGTCTCTGCAAGGTGACCACAGGCTTGGTTTTACTGTGGTTTTATCACCTGACGCGTGGGGAGGTGCAAACTGACAGAGCTTTGCCCAGATGGCCATTCAGCCGTCCACACCTGGACCAGTTGGGGTGGCAGCTCCTCGGCTCGTGGGTAAGGGGCGCCCCTGGCACCGCCCTCGGCTCCTGGAAGAGCTCAGTTCCGTGGCCCCACTCATCGTCATCTAGACTGGTGGCGGGGTCAGGGGAGGGGACGGGACGCTCTGCTCAGGGTGGCCTGGAGGCTGCTGGCCCTGGCGCGGTGCCCAGGAAGACAAACATTGCCGAATCCTGCGGGCGGGGGGGCCGCTGGTGTAGAATCGTAGAAGGAGGCGGAGCGAAGTGGGAGGGATGCTGCTTAAACGCACTCATGTCCGTGCAGAGAGGGCACGTCTCCCACTGACCGGGCAACCTTGGGCCACTTACCTAACTTCTGAAAATCTTCGTTTCAAGTCAACAAAAGCAGGATGAGAACAGCATTTGGCTCATTCTGATGGGACCATTAAATCAAATAATGACTGTCAAGTTCAACACATGCTCTCCTGCTCTTTCCCTTCCTTCCCAGTTTCTTGATCTTTTCCCGTTGGCGTGGCGAGCACGGACCCTTGGCAGCACCTGTGGGCGGAGGAGGGGCCCCGTCGCCTCCCCTGGGAGGTCATAATGCCAGCGCGGACCTGGCTGCAACATTGAAGCCCGGGGCTCTCGTGTGAGCCCCGCCCAAACTTCTGGTCCTTGGCGTCGTCAGATTGCACAAATTTACGTCCTAAGTCTATCCTTTGAGTTACGTATAGCGTGTCACTTGGAATATGTGTCAATGCTGGGACCCAAATATTTATCCTGAAAACACCTTAAGTACTAAAAAAAAACTTAATGAAAATGAAGAGTTTTAGCTAGATCATGTTCTTTCAAAATTCTTGTAAACAGAGAATACATCTTTCTAGCTCCTCTATTTGGGAAACAAAATAACCTTTTAAAAGCGCTTCCTTGCCTACTATGCTCATGTCCCGAATACCAAAGAAATACGCCCTCTGCCGTGTTTTAAGGCAACATTAGAAGGTTTCCAACGTGAAAATGGCAAAAAAAAAAAAAAAAAAAAAATCCGGACTTCAGATTTGTGCTCTCAGAAGGCGTGGCGGTAGAAGCGAGGAAGCACGGACGGCTGGACAGAATGCCCGTGAGGCTTCTGGGCAGCTGTGAAGGAAGGCGGCACGCACAGGGGCGCTTCCTCAGTTTACCCCGGCCCTTCCCAGGGTTGGGAAAAGCTGTCCCGCGAACAGCTTCCTCTGTGTTCCTGGTCCCGCAGGGGCGCGCCGGGCACGGGGTGGCGGGAGTCCACGCCCAGAGACTCGCGGGACGGTGCCACACGCTAACACCGTCGCCGGTTTTCCTGCCATTTATTAAACATTTTAACCAGAAAGGAACATTAAAGGGGCCTTCAGATTAGGAACACAATTGAAAAACCTCTAAGAAAGGAAATATCTTATTAATTCATTAAGTCAAACTGCTTGTATCTACACTTGTATGACTAGAATTATGGTTCATTAACTTCATTTCTTTATATGAGTTAATTAGCTCAGAGGAGGCCAGAAATTAATTACCAGCTTATATAGTTTGTGCAGAATGGCATTCTGTTTATTTAGTTTCTCCTATTAACTTTTAATCTCTTCAAACAATAAAAGCGGTAATTAGTATTTTATAAACAAAAATGAATGCAACAAAGGCAAATAATTTCCCAAATACCAAAGCTCCTGTGAGGACCCGATGGACGGGCAGCTGAAGATGCAGACCTTGTCAGTGTCGACGGTGAGCGGCGTGAGACGGGGCATGTGCGTGGTCCCGAGGTAGGAGCCCATCGCCCTTCGCGGGACAGGGGACCTTCTGGAACACCTCGCGGAGCCCGAGCGCGGCCTTCGAATGGTTCCTGCTGCTTGAGGATAATTGCCCACGTATTCAGCCGCGCTCGCTGTGTGAACTATCTCTCCAGAGACATTCGAAGACACACTTACGGGAAACAAAAGGCAGGCCACAGGACTCTGCTCGAGTATCTGCCGCTTTTAAAATGGATTTACTCCATTATCGTAGACATTTAAAGCCAGAGCTTAGCTAATTTTATTACCTGGAATGTTTCCGTTCATACAATTGCCTGATGCGTAGTATGTGGTGTACGGGTTCTACTGTAAGAAAATGGGGCAGAGTCAAAATGTTGCCCGGCGCCCGGCTCATCTTCGCGAGCGAGCGAGAGCCGGATGCCTTTCTCAGTGCGGCCCTGATAAGCCGACACTTTCAGCCTTATGTGTTTCCTGAATTTACAATCATTGTATAATTTCGAAACTTCCAGGGAGCTTTTCACAGTATGTATGTTCAGCCGCTTTCTAGCAAGATATTTAATGAATTACAGGAGTTATTTAATCAATGTATTTTGTTAGCATAACATTAATATTAATTAAATGTTCATTAAAAAAATGGGATCCTTAACAGCCTAAAATCAAGGGCTCCAAATGCAGCGTGGTGCAGCTAAAGCCTTCCTCGCAGCGGGCTGCTGCCTCCCCGGGAAGCTTTTATCAGACAAACTTATATTAGTAGAAAATATCCTCCAAGTTCTTTTAACACACATTATTTCCTTCAAAATAATAACTTGAACTGAAAAGGTCTGCTGCGTTTGATTTCCCCTACGCTGAAAATGTGAACATTTTCTCCATCTCGGGAGATCAGCTTCTCCAGGTTGTACATTGTCTACTCAAATCTTTTGAGTCTCTAAATAATGTCCAAAGAAAATACTGACTGCATCTCCCCCCCCACCCCGGGAGGAACGGAACACAAAATTGGAACTTATTAAAGGAATTTTTTAACTTAGATGAGAACCGTAAAGGCTTGTCCCAAAATTGGTTGAAGAGCCTCCGAAGTAAAGGGTTTTCAAAGCCCGTCAACGTATGTGCTGAATTCCAGAGCCGATTGTGTCAATGCCTCCGACTGAAACATCGCATTTCTCGCGAGCTACGTGGGGGGCATTAAATTCTTCATTAGGTGGGTTTGAATCATCAGAATTGATTTTAACCTGCGACAAAATGGAATTTTTCTTCCTGAGCTCTGTGCTGCCCCGAGCCTTCCCTCTGCTTTTGTCTCTCGTCCCCGTGATGTGGAACAGCTGACATCTTCCCCTGATTAACAGATAGGCTTGGGTACTTTATTGCCAGCATTAGCCTCCCCGCACAAATCACAGAGCGTCAAAGAGGCGGAGGAGCCCCCGGCTGCTCAGGGCTACCACGATTTCCCACAACCGGGGGCCAGTGAGCGGAGGCACTTTGGAAGGGGACCCGCCTGGAACCCGGGAAGGAGACCCGTGCGCGGAGTAAACAGCCTGCAATTTCCGGAGCTCGATGCCTCCCGAAGGTGGAAGAGAAGAAGGAGCGTGTGTGCGGGTACGTGTGTGTGGGGAGAGGCAGACACGAGCAGTCGGGCTGCGTTTATCCTGCCTTGGGTCCCTGTGCCCTCCCTCCCAGGAGGCGAGTCCTGAGCTCGTCCCCTCGCTTAGCCACGCTGCCACGTTAAAGGCTCCACCCGAAATCTGTATTCGTGTGAATCTGGGAAGCCCCAGGCATTCCAGGCAGGCCCCTTTCACTTGGAGCAGGTGTCTGGGGCGTCCCCCTCTTGTGTCTGCACCCCGTGGTCTCGAGATCTCCGCTCCGTCCCCACCCGGGCCATCTTCCTGGGGCCACTTATCTTCTCATCTCTTCTTTGCTTCTCTCAGTTTATCTATTATTCTTAAAAAGTAATGGCGTTTTCTCACCGTTTCTGAAAAATCTCCAATCCTTGACATAACTCACCCACACATTCCCGCGGTTGTCTTACAGGCCGGGTGTCCAAGGACGAACCACCGATTGCAATAACCACAACCAAAGAGAACAAAGACAAAAAGAAACCGAGGGACCCCATCTTTTCACTCAAAGTGAAATTTCTCAGCCTCTATATGTATGGGATTTTTTTTTTTCCTGAAGGAGATGAAAACACTTAGGAAGTCCTCACTCATTTCGTGTGGTGCCCCTTTAAGGGGAAAACATTTTTAGCCTATAAACCTCAGTCCGGGGAGGTGATGATGGAAACAGACACATGGATACGGGTGCAGGTCAGCTGGCGTCTGTCTAAAAGCAAAGTACGTTTTTGGTAAAGTAATAAATCGATAATTTTGTGTGATGTGTACTGAGGTTTTCCCAATTTTGTTGCACCCCTAAAGCGTAGGCTGCGGCCCACGATGGGTGTGGGTGTTGGGAATTAGACGAGCTTTGTTCCCGAGCGAGCAAGACCCGCCTTACAGCAGGCACGCCCGTCTTCCCGCAAGCACCCCACTGCTGGACGCACCCCAGACTTGCCAGGAAACCGAGGAAGAGAACTTCCAGTCCAAATGACCCCATGGAACAGAACTAAGGACCCACAGTCCTGAGCCTTGGAGAGACGACACACGCAGCAGGGTTTCCCAACTGGACTCAGTGACCGCAGTCCCTCGTAGAGCGGGGTGTCCATTGGAGACCTCGTGGCGGCCACAGCGTCACCAGCCTACGCCTGCGGAAGGACTTTGTGTCAGTTCCTCGTTTCCCAACAGACCTTCCTGAGGTCTCATGGCTTAGCCATGCGGCCACCGTGATTCTGCACCTCTCTACAGGACAAGCGTCCCCACGGTCACCACACATGGTTTAAGACGCCGGCCAGCCTCCTTCTGCTCCACCGTGGTCGTCCCAGGAGGATTCCGACCTGGGAAGACCCGGAATCCCATGTGTGCTCAAACCCGAGTTCCTCTAGCTCTGTGATCCAGAGGAAATGGTGTCATCTGATTTCACTTTCGTGTGGGATCTAAAAAACAAAACAAATTCTCAAACAAAGAAACAAATAGAAAAGAGTCAGACCTATAAATACACAGCACAAACCGACAGTTGCCACAGAGGACGGGGAAGGGGATGGATACAAGCGGAGGTCCAGGCTTCCGGTGACAGAGCGAATACCTCGTGGGGACAGAGGGTATAGCTCAGGGATGTGTGGTGACACGTGGTAGGTAGCTGAGCTTGGGAACACTCTACCAATAGAGCTGTTGAATCACTATGTTTTACACCTGAAACCGACGTGTGAACTGTGCCCAAACAAGAACGGGAGGGACGAAGCGGGGACACAACACTTGGGGCCGCTCCTTGGGCAAATGGCTAGTCTACTTGCTTTGATGTTTGGAGACACCCGTGGATTTCAGACCTAAGGAGGATGTTTAGAGTAACATAACTGCTAACTTTTCTTCCCCACCTTAAGGTTTCAAAAGGATAATAGTTTCTTAGAAATATAGAAAAGTCAATAATCCAGTGAGTATCATCACTGTGATCTTTATTTAAATCTATTTTAAAAAGGAGGTGAAAAAAATAATCAGAACCTGAAACAATGCACACGTTACTGACACAAACGCCGTATCTTTTGTTTTCCGAGGGGCTCAGGAGACTCTGTGGGGTGAAGGAGGGGAAGACCAACGGCGGAGAGGGAGCCTTTGCTGAGAACGTTCCAGGTACAAAAATGGGCCGATTTTAAGACAGTCCCATTGTTGTGGGATTTTACTTTATCCCAAGCCTCATAACAATGTCACGATATGTAAGAGTGTGTTCTGAACGCTTATCATGGGTAAAGGGCACGTCCTCAGGCGGCGCCCAACGAGGCCGAAAGGAATAGCACTGCTCCAACGTCCAATTCGCCTGCGACTCTCAACTAATCAAGGAGCAATAGAGAAGACAGGGGAGTAAACGACGGCGCATACTTTACTTAATCATTTCCAGGTGCCTACATCATGATGCCGTTGTTTTAATCTGTAAAATGAAACCCCAGGAATTAGATGGAGTTCAATGAGATCATATATCTCACGTATACAGCCTGGCTGGGACACAGTAAGCACTCAATAAAAGCTCTTTTACATCATTGTGATGGTGAAGATAAATTCCCACATTTCTAACTTCTTTTTTTTTTTTTTTAGATTTTATTTATTTATTTGAGTGAGAGAGAGTGAGAAAGAACTGGAGGGGGAAGAAGGTCAGAGGGAGAAACAGACTCCCCATGGAGCTGGGAGCCCGATGCGGGACTCGATCCCGGAACTCCAGGATCATGACCTGAGCCGAAGGCAGTGGCCCAACCAACTGAGCCACCCAGGTGCCCCATTTATAACTTCTGACATTCTATTGTCACACCGCTCATCCTGTTAGATGTACTGAAACCTCGTTTCCCTCATTGATTTATGAAATTATCCCTTTCAAAGAAAATGCAATTTTCCCCGCGGTCCATTTTGAGTTTTTTCCTTTTCTATCCTCTCCGCCTGCGGAAGGCAGAATACTGGCTCCCAGAATGTCCCCGTCGTAATCCCCGAACCTGCCAACGGCAAGGGGGATTAGGGCTGCAGCTGGAATTAAGCTAATCAGATGACCTTAAAATAGGGAGATCATCCTGGATTATTGATCAGGGTGGGCGGCCCACACAGTGCAAGGGTCCCTCGGCAAGGAGAGGAAGGGAGGAGGGACTTTGTCAGCCAGATGCCGTGTAAGAAAGGACCCGCTTGCGGGCTGTGGGGACGGAGGGGCCGAGGGGAGGACGGGGCGTCCCCGGGGCAGGAGCTGAGGAGCAGATCTGCCCCGAGCGCCCAGAAGGAACCAGCCCAGCAGATACTTGGACTGTGGCTCGGTGAGACCCGTGTGGGGCGTCTGGGCCTGGGACTGAGACCCCCCGTGTGTGCTACAAACTGGGACATCTGCGGTGTTTTCCTCAGCGTCGCTGGGACGTGGACTGGGCTGATAGGCTGCCAGTGCGTTGACTGATTCCCGGATTACCTCGAACCCTTTTTATTCCTCCCATGTTTTTCAGCCTCCATTCTCTCGAATCCGTCTGGTATATACTTAAATCAGTATTCTAAAACATTGCCCAATATGCCTGCTCTGGAACCTTCTGCGGCTCTCCTTGGGCTCCGTGGGAAGCAGGACCGTCTTGCTGTGTCACCTCAGGGAGTGCCCCCGAGTTTGCTCAGCGCTAGCCCCTCTGCATGAGAAAGCGGGTCGCCCCTGTCTCTGCGCCCCGCCGTCATCGGACGAGGGGCCCGCGCGGCTCCTGCTCCCGAGACCCAGCTCACCCGCCTCTTCCACGAGGCACGTCTAACTTCCACACCCCACGGGGCTGGGCTTGGCCCGTCCACACGGACCCGTGCACCTGGAAGGAGAGGTGACGGCGGCGTCACCCCGCAGCCCCAAGGGGCTCCTCGCTGGGAGCCCCGCGCTGAGCAGAGAGCCACCAGCCCCATTTTGGCAGGTGCTGAGGGAGGAGACACGCGTCCCGGCGTCTGAGCCCTTAAGGACATTGTAAGTAAATGACTCAAACTTACACCTTGGACGGAATGTGTTTTACGAGACGTGGTGACCGCGACCCTCCACCCAGAAGCACGAGCGACCGCGGGGGACACGTGGTGACCGCGACCCTCCTCCCAGAAGCACGAGCGACCGCGGG
>CM052808.1:79402420-79494684 GCA_028533885.1 Nasua narica | reverse complement strand
CGTGGTGACCGCGACCCTCCTCCCAGAAGCACGAGCGACCGCGGGGGGTGTATCCTCCTGCGGCGTCTCCCTCGGCGGCGCTGCGGATGCAGGTGCTCCGCACGGAGCGCGTGTCTCTGTCCCACCGAGCGACGCGGGGGGACCCGACCACTCGGCGCAGCGGGCCGTGGGCAGCCGGGCTCCCCGCACAGTGCTCGGGCCGCCGGCTCGCCGCCTCCAGAAGCTCCCGCGCAGCACGGATGTGTGCGCGCGGCGAGTGGGCACCAGCGGGTCCCTACCTGCGAGCGCAGGAAGTGATCTCTCTTCTTTATTCTCACTCTTGACCAAGGTTATTCTCTTTATCATGCGCGGATTTTATTGAGTGATGCCAAGTGAGATGAATAGAGCAAATAATGACAGTGCCGTGCTGATGAAGTGCGCGGCCAGGGTCGCCGAGGCTTTCCACGGAACAAATTGAGTCACATCCACTTCTCATCCATTATTTAGGGGTGATTGGCCAGGCTTGGCTTCTATAGATTTGATAATCATTCAGATGTCCATATTTAATATGTAACATAAATTTCTCATTTGGATGTCGATGGCTTGTCACCGCACAACAACAATGCATAAAAGGAGAGGTAATGTATGGATTCTCAGAGATCTTTGACGTAAATAAATATGTAAAAGCGAGATAATCAAATCTGTTTCTCGCTGCCTGCCAGCGAGCCTTCATGTCAGACCGGACAGCCCATCTAATACCGTGATTTTATGCAGCTGTACCCTATGAGTACGGCCTGCGCACTGGAGATTAAGGCACAGCTGTTTCTCTGCGGGCTAACGAATACATCACCCCTGATAACGGATGACAAATGTTGTTCCATATTGTGTCAGACAAAACCAGAGCTCTTGTAAAACAAGTGTTGCAGCTGGAATGATATTTTAACACAGTTACCTAAGGAGGAGACGCACAGACAGTCGCCCGCCGCAGAGGCAGCTCGGCCTCCGCGCCCGGCCCGGCGGGAGTGACGAGGGAGGCTCGGCGACCAGCGTCACCCCTCCCAGAGATCACACGCCCCGGCTTTGCCGCGAGTTCCCAGTTAGGCACCGGTGTCCTCCTTGGCACAAGGGCCCCAGAGCACCGGCGGAAAGCACACCGAGGCTGAGTGTATAATCAGAATCGCTAATCAATTTACTCGACTGTCTCAGCGGCAGCCCGCTAGATTTATGAGTGACCGAGAGATGAATGTCACTGGGATGAGACAGGCAAAAAAAACAAAAAACAAACAACAACAACAAAAAAACCCTGCTCCCTTTTTATGAAATATCACCGCAGCTTGGTTAGCAAACATGGGGGTTACGCGTTGCCTCTTATTTCGGTCACTCCTCCGCCGCGAGCCCTGATAATGTCATGTCCTCCACCGAATCTCCGCAGAGTTGGGATAATATTCATTTCTCCCTCTTTACCCATTTGTTTATTAATGCTACGCCTTTTCTCTCTTCCTTGCCTGCAAAAAAATAAATTCTCTCTGTAACCTTCACAACCGACAGGCTTCCCGGCAACTCAGCAATTACGAGATGGGGGTGATATTCAGACCCTTCGCCTTTCAGGACTGGGTGCCGACGCCGCCGGGGCTCCTAGACCGTCCACCCAGCCGTGCGCTCAGGTGAGTTCGCCTTCTCGTTTGCCAACAAAGGCGCCCAGGAAGAGGCAGATAACACGACGCGGCAACTTTCCATCACTTTCTGACTTGTTAATGAACTTTTTCTCACCTCCCCCACTTCCTGAGACTCTGCTTCCAGTTACCGTGTTTTCCCCAAGCAATTCTATACAATGAGACGGTAACAGTTGTTTGTCTGATAAAGCACGTACTATTTGGAACACAGATGTTTGATTATTATTTATTTCTCTCCGAAGCCCACTAATTCAGTCCCAAATGATCTCTTTTTCCCTTTTGCTTAAATTTAATTTGGAATGTATGTTGTTGGTTAAGTGACAGACAGTTTAATTATTAATAGGATCCTGTAATGCAATGCAGCATCGTTTCCGACTCTTCGGGGGCCGGTGCGCCAGCACCTCCTTCCTCCCTTATGCTTCTGGGACCCGTGGATGAGTACAAAGGTAATTACAAAACGCACGACAAGTCTGCATGTGCCGTCTTCTTTCTTCAACATTTGTGCTCGCCCACGATTTTGTCAAGTGCCACTCGACTTGCCGAGCAGCCATGAATCAGCGAGGCCTTCGGCGTGTCCCTCTCTCTGGGACCAGGGTGTTTGTGCTTGTATATCTAGCGCTATTTCACAGGCAGGTGCACGGACATTACGTTTCTCGGCCCGGAAGACGAGCTCACCTCCAACCGCCGCTTGCCTGAAGTCACCCCTGGAACGCCAGTGAGGACCCCGCGGTCGACTCCATCCTGGCACAGAGATGGGAGGGAAAAGCCCACCGAGAACGCCACGTGCAGAAGGCGGTCAGCTGGTTTCCGAGGCTCGTTAGCGCGGCTGGGGCCGGGCGGTGATGAAGCGGCTCGGGTTTGATCCCGGCATGGGCCAGTGAGTTTCACAGATGGCCTCGCATCACCGCCAGCAGCCTCGGCCTGTGCACCCTCGGGCCGAGGAGGCGAGGCCCGCCGGGGATTTAAGGAGCAGGCTGGGGCGGGAAGCAGGTGCTCCCTAAGCATGGTCGCTCCTCGTCCGGCACTGGGCGCCCACGGTCCGAAATATCAGTGTGCGGTTCTGTTGTTCACGGAAACGGGGGCTCCTGAGAGAGCCTGCGTGCTCATCTCCCGCTCCTGGGTTGTTCTGGGTTCCCGATAAATGCTGTGAAATTAGCTAGCTCCCCGATGAGTGACGCCTCCACAAAACACCTCCCTGGGTCGTTTGTGTCCACAGCAGAGGTGACACGCACTGTGGGCTTGCCTCCTGCAGTCCCCTCTGCTGTCTTCCGGAAAGCCAGGATGCCCCATGCACCCGGTGCTAGCCGAGCTCCGAGGCGGGCACTTAGTAGGTGCTCCACGAAAATACGCACCTTGAAATCACGGCGGACGGCGGGCGGCATTCCGAGCATCGCTTGTGTGCAGATTTCATGTTTGTGTTGAGGACGGTAGAATCGGCGTGAGAAAAAGTGGCACGAACGCGAAGGCCAAACGATGAATCATCACGGTCAGGGTGGGGCAGAGATGGCTTCACAGAACAGTACGTGTCTAGGGAGATGGATTCTGGCATCGTCCTCATACATAATTCGGGGTCATTAAGCCAGAGGCACCCCAGGACTGGGCTGCCGGTCCAGGCTCCGCAGGGCCAGAAGAGGGCAGGTGTGCTCAGAGTGGGACCCACGCCCGGCCCTGCGGGGACACCTGGAGAAGACAGGAGGCTGGGGGGGGGGGGGGGCGGGCACAGGTCTCTGTCCAGCTGCCGGGCCCTTGGCACGTGTGCGCCGCGGCCGAGGAAGGCGGTTTGCTTCCGGATGGTCCGGGGCCTCCGAGCGCGTGCTGCCGAGTTAGGTCACCTTTGTAATCTGCTGACTAAATTAAATATCGTTCACAGATGTTTTAAAATTTAAAATGTCACAAAAATTATGGCTACTCTTTGCAAAGGAGGACTCTGAACTTTAGGGATATTTGGACTCTATAGCTCTTGAAGGGGTGCCTTTCTACCCCCAAGTCTTTCTTGATTCCTTCTTTTTTATAGCTCTAGGTGAGGACAAGAAGGAAAACACTAATATAGGCTACGTTTGGGAGAACAGACTCTCCCTGTGTCCAGCAAAAGTCATTGATGACTCAGGCTCATATCTGGTTCAAAAGAGCTCACTCCGACTTCCAGCCTTCCAAGGTCGGATGTGCTGCTCCTGTCCCTCTCCCTCCCTGGGCTGCTTTATGCAATTTTTGAAAAGTAAGCTGCACTGTCCCTTTGAAAAATGGCACAGTATCACCACGATAATTGAGGACCTGACTAAGCAGGAGGCAAGGAGAGCCGGACGAGGGGGGCCCCTGTGCTGGGTGCACAGCAGGCTTCTGCGGGGAGAGGGCAGCCCGGTGGGTCCCACAGCCCCTTCCCCCGAGCTCAGTCTCAGAAGGGGTGGGCTCTGGGCTCTGGGCTGTGAATTGCTTTGCCACCAGTAGTTTGATTCGATACATTTCCCCCCAACGCTGCTTATTTTTTCCTCTACTTCTGGCATAAAAACAAACAAAAAGCAACACTGTTTAATGAGTGCCTTCTTACCAAGTACTGTTTGATGACGGGCAAAACCACACAGACCGATTGAAAGCTGGCGCCAAAGTGCCTTGACTAATTATCCCTTCTTTGAACACAAAACCCTAATGAAAGGATTATGAATTTGATTTAATATGACCACATGAGAATATTGTGCTTTTTCCCTAACTACCAGAGCTAAGTCGAGTTCACAAATATCAAAAATTTGAAGGATCCCGTCTAGATGTGCAGCACAGCTGGAGCGAGGGTGAGCCCTTCCCTCCCGGAAAGGCTGGGTCCGAATTCTGTTGCAGTGGATCCAAGGGAACAGTTATCCCAAACGCTGTGCGCAGGGACAGGCGTTGAGGGGCTGACGCGGCAGACACAACGTGCAGGTGAACGGGAGGCTGCAAGGCGGCTGGGACCTGCGCCGCTCCGGGCGCCCGCGCTCTGAGAGTTTCCCACGGGCCCATCTCCCCAGACGGAAGCGTGCGGTCCAGGCGGCAAGAACGGGGCGGGGCCGCGAGCGCCAGCCGTGGAGAGGAGAGCCGAGACCCAGAACCCGCCAGGCTCGGGCAGCTTTGAGGACCCTTGCTCTCAGCTTCAGACCCTCTCGAGTGGGATGCCGGGAATAGGGCCGGAACAAAAGCCCCTCAAAAAATCACAACGAATAATTAGAGCACACACGGTAGATACTTGGAAGTTTCAACAAACACATGACAAATGGATAAACCCCTGACCTACTGCGTTTCTAAGATCTTCACAATTACATAATTGTATAGACATTCACGACCTACAGCTCCTTGTGGGCATAGGTTATTGCAAGTGCCACATTATTACATACCTGCTTGGAGATGATACGTCACAGTATGTGCTAGCTTGCTGCTTTTTAATTCAGATTACAGAGTCCAATTTGCATAGCCCGGAGGGCATCGTTCTCAGGCGCTTGTGCTCCGTTCGGCGAACGTCTGGGATCCTTCGGGGAGCGGCTTCGTCCCAAGCTTCCAGAAGAATCAGCCCCCAGATTGAGAGACTGCCGGCTTGCCTTTCTCCGGCCGTCTGAAGCCACGTCTGCGCCAGGAAGATCCTGGCCCCACAAAACACGCGTTCAAGACACCCTGTGGCTTGTAAGCCCCCCGAAGAGTGCACGTAGATAAAAGCGCACGGGCAAATTCAGATTGTACTCTTGGACCTTCTGTTGGCTTGGCACGGACAGTACCTGGGGTCAAGAGAGGGACGACCCTCCCCAGCCCCTCGTTTCCCTCAGGGCGTCCGCAAGGGTCCCGCACAGACAGGCACACCTGGCGGACTGTGACCGCGTCCTCCATCGTCACAGCCGCTCTCCCGTCAACAAGGCGATTTTCTTGTCACAGAATATGACAAACATAGTGAATATAATGGCGTATCTGTGCGGCTAAAGCTATTTTCTGTGAAATTAAAACACTAATTTTACCACCCCAAGGGTTTCCCATTAATATAATCTAAGAATTGCGGCATAATACATTTTATAACAATTGTTTCAGTTTGTGCAGCAGTTCCGTTGAGAAAGACTTGTTCTTAACTTCATGCCATTTTGAATGCAGTCTCTTAAACGTGGGGTTTTCTTCTGCTCTTTTCGCTTCGTTATGCGGAGGTGGAAATCAAAGTAATTGAACTTCTGCCCTGATACATGTAACAGGTGAGTAAAAGGAGAAAGGGGCGGGGATCTCCGGGAGCGCGACGGTGCTGACCCGTAGGACGGCTCAGTGTCTTCAGAGCTCCCTTTGTCGCACACCGTGTCGCGTCGGCGGTTGAACGCGACCGGGGGACGGCGGGCGCGCGGCTCGCAGGCGTGGCCCCGGCCTGCGCCCAGCGGGTGGACGTGTGAGGCCAAAGTGCATCGTATCTGGGAGGTTCATTCTGATTCTGCTGCTCACTACCAGTGGGGCCGGTGACATTCTCCCACCGCCCTCAGAGTCCGCATTTCTGATGAAGGACATAAAATAACACCTTTTCAGTTTGTCGTGTGTGTAAAAACAAAATGTGTGAACCAACATCCAACCATGAAATGTCCAGATTTAGGTAAGCTTTTCTATTGACTTTAAAGAGGTTCCCAAATATCCTGTGGTCCATTTTGGCCAGCTCTAGATGGCTAAGGGGAGAAGGTCATTGTCCCTAGTGATTCCCTCACTCCCTCACCGAAAATGCTGGGGGACAGATTAAATCATTGCCTTATATGAATGTTCCAAATCTGATTTTTACTTTCCAGTTCACTGATAATGGAAAATCTTAAGCCATGTAGAGGGAATGAACTCTTAAATGATTATCTGACTCGAGTTTACTGATTTTGCCATTTCCATTAAACTGGGACTATTAGCCCCTTTGCATGATGAAGGGCCTGATTCCAAGGAACTAGAGCATCCTGCTTCAGTAGCCTCACTGTGAAAATGGAAAATAGGCCAGTGTGTGGGGGAGTAGCTCTGGGACCCTGGACCAGCCCCAGGAACTTTCTAGAACTTCAGGCTCCCACTGAGCAAGGCTGTCCTTCCTGGGTTGTCTGTGCCTCACACCCCCGCGTCACTGGGCCACTGCCTGGGTGTCAGGCCTTCATCGGGTGTCGAGTTAAGGTGCGGCCTATCGCCTTCCAGGGGACATCAGCTTGAAAAGACACCGACACCGTGACTACCCAAATTCCTGTCTGACGCTCAACGCACAGTATCCTCTTTGCTGATTGTTTCGTCTTTGACGTCTCGGAAGATACATGGTCTCAGGAAGCCACTCGTCCCTGGGGCCGCATTCGTTCGCAGGGCTCCTGGTGTAGGGGATCCCAGAGGGAGACAGGTGCTGTTTCTCCGCCAGCCCGTGGTGACGATTGTCGTCATTCCACAACTCGAGGGGCAGGTGTGGCGCGCACGCTCATGGCCCGACCCTGCCAACCGGGGAGTCCTGGAAACTGGCAGCGGCCAAAGCCCTCCCGGAAATCACCCATCTTTCCAGGAATTAAATCTCATGCCACCAATGAGACAATCTCGAAAATGAGGTTCGCCTCCAAAGGAACAGAGGCCAGTCACTCGGCCAGTCCTCTGGGGCGTTCGTGGTTGTTCTCATGGTCTATCTCGTCTCCTCTAATTGTCCCTTCCCCTCTTTCCTCCTGCCCTTGGTCTCTGACAGACTCCCAAGCCCTCGATAACTTGGAGTCTCTTCTGTCTAGACGGAGTCCTCATGGGGCCGTCCCTGTCACGGGGGATCTGGAGACCCCCCCACACCTGCCGCGAGTCCTCAAAGGAAAATGGAAATCGTGGTTCTTCTCCTCCCCGGAGCGTGGCCTCTGTCCCTGACTTGCTCCGTCTTTGGGATGCTGGAGCGAAGACAGTTCGCAAGAACATTGACAGAGTCCCAGACTCCATCTCGGAGGACAGGGTCAATTCGGTGACGTGATTTGTGCGAGCTGTGGAGGGGAATGTGTCTCGACGGCTTCTGCAGGTCAGGGAATGTGCCCGACAAGGGAGGCACCCCCGTGCCCCCTTGGTCATGTGGATGCAATGCTGGGCTCACTGTCAGGGTGGGTCTGGGGGATCCCGCTGGAGGCTGAGCCCGTCCCCCTCCTTGTCTCAGACGTGCTCAGACCAAGGGGTCTCCGAAGCCAGGCCTTGCCCTGCTAGAACCCTGGGATTTCCCCCTAGAGGCCAACGGTGTTGTCGGGGGCTCCTAGAGACGAAACCAGAACCGCCCCACCCCTGCCTCGTCCCTTTCTTGAGGGCAGCGACGCCCTTTGGACGCCGCACAGAATGGAAATAAACAAGGCACGTGGCCGGGCTCCAGCGCTCGGTAATGGAGCAAATAAGTACTTTCTGAGGTGTTGCAAGACAAACCATGGGAGTTAATAGCAACAGTGGGACTATTGTAAAGTTCTGACAACTCAGAGTTACCAGAAGTACTAGTGTGAAGTATGAATGTGTAAAAAATTAGATTTATGACTTTTATTCAAGGACATGCATCTACATTTCTAACATATAATATAAATCCCATTAAAAACAACTAGTCACATGAAAACCCTGCTGTTTTCCCCTGTTTGGGGGGTCATTTTAATCCTTAGAGTGGTCACTGTGAGAGGAATATTGTTTAAAATTAAAATATATTCGGGGCGCCTGGCTGGCTCAGTCAGTAAAGCATGAGACTCTTGATCTTGGGGTTGTAAGTTGGGCGTTGAGCTTACTTTAAAATGAAATCTTAAAATATATCTTCAGAAAAGATTAGGTTCCCCAAGTCCCACAGAGGTTATATCCTGGGCACCGGCTCTCTTCTTCAAGTTGCAAGTTTGCAAGGGCAAGGAGCTGACTGCTAGACTCAGGGGCGGGGGGGGGGGCGGTGCAGGCAGGTCGGGGAAGGTGCGGTGGCCCCGCAGCTCCTGCTGGGACTCCCCTGGGGGCCGCTGGGCGTGAAGATCCTGAGGAGTAAAGATAAGTCCGAAACGAAAGAATCCCTTTTCGTTCCTGCAGCAGTCGGGCCCCTGACTGCGGAGGCTCCGGGTTTCCTCCAGCAGCGCGGCCGTGGGGGACAGCCTGCGGGTCTCGGGCCGATTCGGCTTTCCGACCGCGCCCGGGCTTGGCCGGTTGCAGGCAGCGCGCCCCACTTTGTATGCATCATTCCCCACGGATATGTTCGCGATGACGACGGTGAGACCGGGGAGGTCTGCAGCCACACTGCGGAAGAGACGGAGAAGGAAGCAAAGGCCTTTCTCTAAACAAATTTCAAAAATTACAGACTGAACACATTTCTTTTTGTCTACGGGGAAGAGAACAAAATCATTGGCTCCCGAATGTCCATTATCTGAATCCAAAATTCTCTGTTGGAATTTTAATTTCAAGAACTATACAAATGACCTTCTTCTTCTTCTTCTTTTTTTTTTTTTTTGGTTCTGATTAAAATGGCTCAAAACTAAATTGCTTCCTTTTATAAACGCAGAAGGAGCCTCCGTCCCTCCAGCTGAGGCTTCTTCATGATGGGGGTCGAGCTTTATCTTTAAATTGGTCACACGGGCTGACTGATACGTTGTAGAAAAATATTAGTCGATCCATTTTTCATATTTTACACCGTCACTCGCATCCCCCGTGGCAGTGGTGTTATTGGGCAATGTTCTGGGGATGAAATGGGCGAGCTCGGAAGCAAATCTGAAGTGAATGTTCTATCTAATTTTCAGGGATGGACATAGATTGGACAGTTTATTCTCAGGCAAATTCCAAATGCAAATTGCATTATAATCTCCCCTAAGGATTTTGTTTTTTAATGGTTCTCTTCCGTCCTCAGCCACCCACTGCCGGTGACCCAGATCTCGCCGTCTAGACGGAGCTGTCCTCTGCGGAGGAAGTGATGCTCTGGTGATGGGCTTACTCCGAACGGTCCCCGCCCCACTCCTTCTGCCTCGTGCTCGCTGGGATGGCTCCCAGAGGGGCGTGCGTGGGGCGAAGGCCTCCCGCCGATGGTGTGTGCCCAGGTTTTCCCAGCCTGGAAAGCAGCGGCCAGCCTGCGGACTGCAATCCGTGACCCACCAGGTCGTCCCGTAAGACACGCCGTAGACTGGCAGCCTCCAGGGTATGGGACCCTCAAAGGGACAGAGGCATCCAGAGTCAGGGCTATTTGGGACAAGGTGGAGGGAGCACGTGAGAGCTGAATTCTCTCTGGAAACCCCTCAGCACAGAATTGGAAGGACGTGTAGCTTACCGCAAAGCAGAAAGGTGAACTCTAGTTAGAGGGCAGGAGACCCCTACCTCGACAGTTCTGTGAATTTAATTGACTCAAAGTCAGCCACACACTGACCTCAGGAAAAAGCTATGAGATGAGCTAATAAATGATCACACGTTCATCTACAAGTGGATGTTCTAATGGTGGACGTATGTGAAAAGAAGGCAGTTGACCTCTGCACGCAGTCGTCCCAAGTGCTCGAGAGGGAAGGGCATTCTTCTCGAAGGGGACGCAGGAGGACGTTCTCCGTATTTGCAGAAATGCGCACACAAGGGTCCCACCTAGGTCAGCTCAGAATAATAGAGCACGTGGGCTGAGAGGCGCGGCGTCGCTCGAAAGGGATGAAGGCAAACAGCCCCTTCCCTCTGCAGCCGGGCTGGAGGCAGACGCGGGCGGGGCCGGGAGCACCCCTTCCTGCCGAAGCCCACTGAGCAAGGAGGGCGCGGCGGGTTCCGGGGCACCGTGATGCTCTGTCTCCCCTCCCCCCCCCCCGTTTTTTCGGTCAGATCAGCTTGGCACAACCAGCACAAACAAACTTTGTTAACGGCTTTAAACTTGGAAGGCTCGCTTTTTAAATATTTGCCGCTACATAATTGAAACAGCTGTTTTAATGAGGTACCTACTGTCATCATTTTACCCCGGCTGAGCTGGGTGACAACAAAGCAGTAATAACGAATTCAATAATAATTAACTCGGGTCATCTGCTCATCTGTCACGGCCCATCAGCTTTAGGGAGAAAAATCCCAGTGAACTTCTCTCTTTTGTGAGCTTTCCAAAACTCTGCAATAAAATGCTCAGAGAGGACTCTAGGTAGCCCTTCAAAAGTTCTAAGCAAACTGGTAAGTAGGTTAATTAAATTTTATGCATGTTTAAATGCTAATGATTACATTCCTGACATTACAGTGTAATCTGATATGGGCTGATGTCATGCAAGCAGTGGTTTCCGTGCGCAGACGTCTCTCTGTCCCCACGTCGAGCGGCGGCTCTGCACATCATTTATCCAAGGGCAGGACGCTGACAGCTTTGGAAAGCCAGGTTTTCACTCGGGTCCCTTAACTTGTCTGATGCATGCTAATCAGGGAAGAGTCACAGAAACAACGGCAGCAAACCCGGCAGCAAACTGGGGGAGGGGGGCATCTCAAGGTCCGCTCTTTTATGCTCTGCCTCTAAATTCATACTCCCGGCACCGTGGGGTGGAAGAGCATCCTGCTCGCCGCTCAGGGTTCCGAAGATGAAAGTAAGGTCACATTCTCCGCTTTGGTCCAACACGTGCACCTTCTGCTGTGCCCCCCACCCCGCCCCGCCCTCTGCTGCGGCGTTTCGCAAGGCTGCCGATATTTTCCGGCAAGAAGAACACACAGACGTGCCAGCTTTGGCTCATATATAAAGATGATAGGCGTGTGCCCATTGTGTAGACGACAGTCGGACTGGATAGGGCCTCCCCCAGGGTCCCAGGCACGGGCCGCCTCCGGGGACGCGCGAAAATGAAATCATGACCCTGCAGACCCTGCAAGTGTGGGTTCAAGCCCGAGAGAGAGCCTGCACTTGTAACAGGCTCCCAGCGGGGGCTCCTCTGCGGGGAAGGAGGACCCTGTTTGGAGGACTCAGGAGAATACCTTTGGTGACTTCCGGACAAAAGGAAGCAGAAAATATGAGACAATTCTTCTAAAACTTGGGGTCTCCTTTCTCAACTCAATTCATGTTTCATGAATGATCCTCATACTCTTTAACAAAGATCTGCAGAACTCCCATTATCTGGGTAACGGCCTCACTCTGCACGTTGTTCTGTCGGGCGAGCCGCAATCTGACAGGAGACTGGGGTCTTTTCTGTTCTTTGTGAAGCTGATCTTTATACTTTCCGCTTTTCCTCCAAACGAAGCCGATAGAGCACTTTGCTCTTTGGAATTATGTAAAGTACAGACTACAATATATTTAAAATATCAGACAGTCAATCAGAGTATAACAGCACTATTAGAACTAATAATAATCACAGCAATGAAGGAGCTGTACCATACTGATAAGCGCAGAGATCCGAACGTTTTCCCCGTTCTAGAACTGAGACTCCGAAACTCGTTAAAGCACGAAAGGGAAGGGTTTTATTGTGTTTCTAAGTCTGGTCGTATTTTTTGGGAGCTCGATTTTGCTCCCCATTTGCGAGAACAAAATCTAACAGCATGAGCAGAATGTCTTCTGAGGTAAACCGCGAAATTTCCGGGTTTTCCAAACTGGCAAGTTCTTGCTGATATCTCAGCATTGTGTTGGATTATGAAGGAAAGTTCACAACTCAAAACCCAACAGACCACATACTGCTAAATGCTTGATTCATAATGCAATTTTCCACAAATTGAGCATTATTGCAAAGTAGGGTTTTTTTTTCTCCTTATTTTTTTTTTCCTGAAGAATCGTCCGTTCCAGCCTTCTGTGCATGTGCGATCTGAGCAAGGATATTTAACCACCAGCAGGGCAAACGTAGGGCAAAATCCCCAGTCACTAGTAAATAACCCCACCCCATGGTTCTCCTTCCGGATACACCGAAGAAGACCTTTGAAGCGCCCTGTGTGCTCCAACGAGCGTCGAAATGGGGACGCGGCAGGAAGCCCGCGCTCACACCTAGGTCGGGAGTTCTACGGTGTGAGACTGCTGACTTCATCAGCTTTTTTGAAGAGGTTCAGAAGAGTAAGTAGTTTCGCATTTCGACAGTAGCCCAGGGGAAAAAAAAGTGTACAGTGACGAGTGCTGTTTCCTTGCTCTGTGCAGAAGCAGAGGAAGGTCTAGTTTATTCTGGGCTCACGTTTTAAGCTTTAGTAACACCAAACCAGTTAGAAAGTCTGAGATTATCAGCTCTTTATGTAGCATTCGGGAAGACTCTATGACGTACAGTATCGCGGACGAGAGGCCAGGAGATGAATGTCGCCTCACTATCCAGAAGGATCCAGATCAAACATCTAAATGTCTAAATGTAGGACCTCAAACTCCAGAGCCCTTAGACGAAAACAGGAAAAGCTTCGTGGCAGTGGATTTGGCCATGATTTCGTAGATATGACTCCAAAGCCACAGGCAATAAAGCAAATAAGCAAATTGAACGGCATGAAAATTCCAAACTCTTAGACCCCAATGGGTGGTCTCAGAGAGGGAACAGAAGCGGGGAGGGGCAAGCGTTTGCCAAAAATATTAAGACCCAGAATATATAAAGTACTCCTACAACTCAGCAATAAATAATCCAAAAGGAAAATGGGCAAAAACATGAATTAGCTCTTTGTGTAAAAAAGATACATAAATGGTTAGTGTCAACACATGAAAATGGGCTCAAAATCCCTAATCTTTAGAGAAATACAAATCTAAACCATGAGACACCCCTTTACATCCGAGATACGAAGATGGCTATTATTTAAAAAAAAAAGTGTTGGAGAAGACGTGGAGAACTCGGAGCGTCTGCCTTCCCGGTGGGAGGTAGAACCGCGCAGGTTTGCTCTAGAAGACAGTCCAGGAGATCCTCCCCCTCCCCAAATTACACACAGTGTTAGCTTGGGATCCGGCAATCCCACGTCTGGGGACTCCCCGTAAAGAACTGAAAGCAGGTACTGCAGCCGCCATTTGTGTGCCCACGCTCATAACCGCAGGACCCACCAGCGCCCAACTCCCCAGTGTCCACGAGCCGAGCAAGGATAACCTCTGGGGTATCCACACCGTGGGTTAGTCCTCCCCGTGGGTTATCAGTCCGCCGTGAGAAGAAAGGAGCACTGCTGCACGCCTCCACGGTGACGGGCCTTTATGCACGCACGTGTGTGGATATGCGTGTGCGCGCGCGTGTGTGCGTGCGTGTGTGCACGCGTGTGTGCGTGCATTCATCCACTCCAGTCACGTTTCTCCGTCCTCTGCAGTGGGTCAGACCCTCTTCGAAACAGTCCCGAAACACAGAGCGCGGACCCAGCCCTCGGGAAGTTCACGGTCACTGGAAAACCAGTCAGTTAAGCAAAGAAATACAGCACAGCACCGACGTCCCACAGGATCGCAGACAGGATCCTCACCATTGAACTAGTGCGTACACTTCCCTTCATCCGTTCGACACACCTCTTCAGTGCCCGGGATGACCCAGGTGCTATCCTGGGTCAGAACCGAGAGCAGTCGTCCGGCAGAGCCCCCGGCAGCAGGGAGATCCGGATGTAAAGAGGCCGCCACAGCGCCCAGGTCCCCGCCTCCGAACACACCCCGTCTGTGCTGCGGTGTGACGCCTCGGGGTCCGTCAGTGCGGGACGTCAGCGAGAGTGTGTGGCCGGTGAGGGCTCCTGCCGGCGGCCGGCCGGGCAGCTCTGCGGCGACTGAGGGGTCCGCGCCCGCCCTCGCTCCGGGGCGTTTGGAGGAAAGGTGAGGCACAGGTGGAACAGGCCCCCAGCCTGGTTTTCGTGCTGGCTGCAGGAATCAAGCAGGACTGTGCCCGCGAACAGACGGATCAGCTCCGAGGGCGATGACATCCATGATCTACCACGGCCGACGGCCCAGGCACTTACCAACCGTAAACCCCAAATATTTGCGCAACATGAGCCAAATCACAACTGCACACAGAGTTTAAATTTCTCGAGTGGAAGTCAGCCGTAAGTGGAAATGTTTCTTCCTATAGATCAGGCCTAATCCAGCGATTCCGATCCAAGGGGCTGGGACGCGAGCCTCCCCCGCGCGTGAGGCGCTGCTGGAGAACACGGACAGCCCCGACGGAGTCAGCAGCCGGCAGGAGCGCGCGCCCGTCCTGCCCTCACGGGAACCCCCGGGGCAACCGCTCCCTGTATCCCGCTTACCTTCCGGAAGGAAGCGTCTCGTGTGTGTGTGTGTGTGTGTGTGTGTGTGTGTGTGTGTGTGTGTGTGGTAGCGAGCCCATGGGCGCCTCTGTGGTAGCAAAACCCAGGCCAAGCAGGGGTGTTCGGAAACCTTCGTGGCTATTTAAAGGAATAACTGAAATACTACATCAAAAGAAGGGAAAATCAGGCTTCCGTTTCAGTGCTTTTAATGCTCGTTCTCTAGTAGCTCGGTTTATTCTATTTTATAAAGATGCTGGCCAGCGATGGACCGGGGTGCGGAGGCTGACCCTTCACCCCTGATCGCTTGAGAAGCACAAACCTCACCTCCTTTTCACAGGGGCTTTAAATGGCTGCAGCGAACAGATTTCCGCCCAAGCCACCCCCTGCCCCAGTCATGTGCCCACCGTGCGCCCCGCTCCCGCCACCATGTTCCACCGGCACGGGATGACGTCCTCGCCGCGCGCTCGTCCTACTCCTGGACGTGGGCTGCAGCCCCGGGAGCGGCCCTGTGGAGCCTCGGAGGAACCAGTCCCCGCCTCGCCGAGATTGCCACTGCGCTAGCCGTTCTGTGAGCTGGAAACCCCCTGTTGCGCCACTCAGCTCCCCGGACTGGGAGGCTCAGAGTCACCTCCTGAAGCCTCCCAGCTCCGGGGTGCATGATCACACAGCAGTGGGCGACCAGGAGACTTGTCCTCCTTCCTCTTCAGGGCGGACACCCTGTGTCCCAATTCCCGGGGTTTGCCGAGCACAGAGTTCACGTGCGACTGAGATTCCAGCTGCCTCACTGGAACACGGACCCTAGACATTAAAGAGAACCAAGGACGAGTAAGTGTGCTCTCTCTTTCTTCATGGTCCTATTTCTCAGCACGCTGACCTTTAGCAGTGTTTGCTGACCCGTTACTGAGAAGTAAATCAGACATTGATATTTGAGGGATGAAGCGCGAGTCTTTGGGACGGGGAGGAACGCCCTTGCAGATGTGAGAAGTCCCAATCGGAGCAGCAGACGAACGCCTCCAAGTTCAAGGGCATTCGCAGATATTAAATTTGGGTCCATGATGGACCTTCCTCACGCTGGGCAAAAATAAGGCCAAGTTCAGGAACAAGCGGTGCATTTCCTCCTAAATACTTATTTAGACACACTTGGAGCTGTGCTGGATTGCATTCCTCCATGAGCATCTTGCGGAGAGTGAAACGCACGGGGTCACTTACCTAAAGTGATACGATCAGCAGCCCGAGGCTTGGAGTGACGATGTTGGTGGGGACGCGAGATGTCTGGGCGCAAGGGGACACTTCCGTCCCTCCCGGGGAGCAAGCTGAGTTCCTCTTCCGACAACTCTCCCAACTTAGTCCCTCGGGTAACTTGTAAAATGCCACCGCCGTTGTTGCAAAGGTCTGGAGAGAAGTTATGTGGCTAAATTACAAATGGCAGAGGCAGGGAAGAGACAGTGCCCTCGATAAATCGGGAGCTGAAGTGTTAGTTAGGGGAAGGACTTGGACTTGTGATGGTACAAAGAACTCATACACGCAAACGACGCGAACTGTACCAGCAGTGTTTTCTCAACTGCCGTTAGTAGAACTGTCTAAATATTTTAAAAAGTAGCAGCGTTTTAGCGTTAGGTTCCAACGGTAACCCAAGATGAGGTTAGTGTGCATGATCTATTGGAAAGGCTGCCATCAGGAATAGGTACAAGATAAATTAGCAAACGAATTGTGTGCATGGCAGTGTAGTCACTAAGTGACTAGAAATAGTTGGTGCTCTTCAAGAGGCGGCATCCCCGCTGGGAAGTTACCCTGGGAATCTGCAGAGAAGTCTCCTTCCCAGATGGCACCGAGACGCCGACCCACGGGACCGCAGAGCTGCGTGCTGGGGCTCAGACCTGCCTGGTTTGCGGTCTGCACCCCCGCGGGCTGGAGCCACACCTGAGCTCTGGGACCCGCAGGGGCCCCTCAGGGACGCAGACGCCCGCCGGCCCCCCAGGGTGCCTCTCCTGTGGCTCCGTGGTGAAGCCCCGGATCTGGCAAGCCGACCCCGACGTGCTTCTCCAGGCGACACAAGCGGCCCGTGGACCAAACTGTTTCTGTAAGGGGGACTTCCAGCGCTTAACCTCGAGGGTTCTTTCCAATCGCGCGGAAAATGTAGCAACAAGCACCCTTCGGCTCAGTGGAGAAGTTGGAGGTTCCCCCCTCGACTCGGGATTTGGTCTGAAGACTTATAAACACATTTTCCTAGGAAGTTGCGTCCGGAGCAGTGACATTTTCAAACACGTGGCCACGTGATTACCATTTCCAACAACGAATGGGGCTTACTTTGGGAAACAGGCGGCATGCGTGGAACATTATGTCTCCATTACTCTGCATAGCGAGTCAGGACTTAGAATCCCAGGTGTTCGGCAGGGATTGCGTCGGCGGGACGAACCCAAGGCGCCCTGTGGGAGGGGAGCGCGGGCCGACAGGCACGGACGGCGGGTCCCGGCCGGGATCCGGAGCCCAGTGAGACAGTGGGAGTCACCCACTGGGGTTTTGCGGGAGCTGGAGGAGGGACACTAGTCTACCCCCTGTTCTGATCTTCAGAGTTGTAAATGAGAGAAGCAGGGCGTGATCCGGGAACTCCTCCCAGTTCGTTTGCAGAAGAGGGGCGGCCGCACCGCACAGTGTGGTTTCTTCCTGACGGCAGGGCCCGCGCTCCGCAGGCTCCGACCTGCTCCCCGGACAGAACAAGCCCGTGATGTGACGGCGTCTGAACGCGGGGTCATCGGCTCCCGCACGGGAGTCACTGCGGCTCCCATTCAGAGAGGTTCCGGGAATACCGCTCCTCGGGCCTCGGGGGTCTCAGGGTGGGCTCCCGGGCCCCGCCCCAGAGGCAAGCGGCCTGCCCCCGCCTGCTGTCTTCGTCCACTGGGGACCGAGCTCTGTCCCTGAGCTCTTCCCGCCATGGCCCTCATGGCCCTCATGCCCCTCGCCCTGCCCAGGACTGGACTGCGTCCCCTCAAAATTCATATGTTGAAGCCCTAACCCACAATGTGACAGTGTTGGGGACTCGGCTCGAAGGAGGCAATCAGCTGCAGCGAGGTCCTGAGAGCGGGGTCTAGTCTAAAGGCTGGAGTCCTCCTAAGGGGGGGGAGGGTCACGAGGAGAGCAGACACAAAGAGGCACCACGATGGGACGGCCATCTGGGGGTTCGGCAGAGGCCGCGGGACTCCAAGCCTGCCCGCCCTTTGACCTCGGTCCTCCAGAGCCCCGGGGATGCAGGAGGGTAAAGGTCTGCTGCTCTCCCCTCCGGTCCGGGTGTGTTGTGGCCACAGCCCCGGGGAGCAAATGTGGCCAGCGTTGCCCCCAATGAGACCCCATTCTATCTGGATCTGCGCTGTTGGGTGAGGGCTGGAAAGTCGGGAAACGTGGGCCCTGGGTCTCAGATAAACTCCCGCTCCTGACGTCAGTGGCCGCTCCCTGCTAACTGATGAGTTGTAAAAATGAGTCATTTTAGTTGATTCTCTGCCATATGCTTCTGCTGTCAGTGATGTCTACTCTGCTCGAGTCACTAAAGTCACTGCAATTCAAACTACCTGATTTTCTGTTTTTCTGAAACACCAAACCCAGTCCATCAGGAACTGATCTCAAGTCTTCTCTTCTTAGATTCGCCATCTTTGTCCTTCCTTCTCCATGAAGGAATATCCCTCCTCTTTTTCTGAACTATTCCCTCAACCCATTACCTCGAGTCTGTCTTTCCCACCATTTCTAAAACCCTGACCCACTACATTTTATCTATCTTTTTTGTAGCTTTTCTTGATTTTCACAATGAATACGTCGTATTTTTACCTTTTGTGTACAAATACAAAGAACGTATACTTTCAGCTTTGACATTTAAAGATCATGGAAACTTCTGTCCCATGGTAAGAAAAAGCTGGAAAAAACCCCAGGGAGCCAGCAACATTTTATGAACTCATCACTGAGCCGAGGTCACAGGGAATCTACCTCCCTGATGTCTGGAGAGAGGGGATGTGGAGCGAGTGGGGCCTGCCCACCGAGCCCGAGCGGACGTCCTACAGGTCCCAAGCCCAGAGCAACACAGGCAGCTCTGTGTGGTGCTGAGCCCGAGAGAGAACATGCGAGAGTGAGAGACCCCTGGACCACAGTCCTGGGGCAGCCCTGCACTCACATGAGCTCCGCCTGCCGGAACCCCCTGTGGAAGGTTCCCGAGTGCCTCTGGCAGGGCAGGGGAAGAATAATGAGGAAACGAGCTGGGTGTTCTCCATTCGGGCACAAAGACTGTCCCCAAACATGTGTCCCACCTTGAGGAAGGCCACGTCTCCAATGCCCACCGGGACGGGGGATTGGGAAGCACCTGTGAGGAGGACAGGAAGACGGGCTGTCCTTGTCCCTGGCACCTGGCAGCTCCCACGGTCCCAGCTGAAATGGTGAAAGACCAGACCCCCCAATGAGGAGGATTACAGAAGCTTGAAGTCAGAAAGAAGACAGAGACATGGATGCCAGACAAACTTGAAACCTATCACAGAAAAGCTGGAGAACTTTCATTAATTTTAGACAAAGCCATTTGGAGGAAGAAAATCATCAGGGATAGAAAGGGGCATTCCATTCCATAATGATGAAGTGGTAAATTTTCTAAAAGATAACAGTCTTAAATGTGTATGCACCTAACAACAGGTCATCAAAATACATGAGACAAAGCCATGGAATGGAAAGGAGAAATAGAAAATCCGCTGTTATAGGAAGGGTTCCTGTACCCTCTTAGTAGCAGACACACATCGGACAGCCCGAAAGTCAATAAGCATATAGCTTTTTCGAACAACACGACCAATCAATTCCATCTAATTGGAATCTGTAGACCACTCCATCCAACAAAAGCAGAATTCACATTCTTTTCAAGCTAACATTGGACATTCACCAAGTTAGCTCAAATTCTGGTCCATAAAACACACCATAACATCTTTAAGAAGAACAGAAATCACACAAAGCATGTTATGAACCACAGCAGATTCAAACTAGAAATCAATACCAGAAAAATAGCTTGAGAATAAGCAAATACTTAGAGAAAAACAAAGCATGTCTATAAAACATGTCAGAGGTTTTAAAGGAAATCTTAAAAAAATTAACTAAATTAAATGAAAATACAACTTAAAGTTTATGAGATGCAGCAAAAGCAACACTTAAAGGAAAATGTATAGCACTCAAATAAGTATATTAGAAATAAAAAAGACCTCAAATCATAATGTAAGCATTGGGAAACTAGAGAAAGAATGATTTAAAGCTGAAAGCAATAAGAAGAAAAGAAATAAAAATTAAAGAACAAATCAAAGGCATTGAAAGAGGTCAGTATAGAAAATCAGCAGAACACTAGTATATATTTTTTAAGAAAAAGAATAAAACTGATGGCATCTACAAGATCTAAGCAGACCTGCCACTGAGCAGGGAGACAGAGAAGCGAATGATGTCTGAAAGACAGGACAAAGACTGATCTACAAGAGTTAACTGGTTTCTCTCAGCAAAGAAATGAACAATTGGAATTTCAAATGAAAATATCTTTTAAAAAAACATAATGAGGAGGGCGCACATTGCATGGAGCACTGGGTGTGGTACATGAACAATGAATCTTGGAACACTGAAAAAATAAAATAAAAAAAAGTGAAACACTTAGCTATAAACCTAACAAAATATATACAGTATTTATATGTGGAAAAATTCAAAATTGATGAAACAAATCAAAGATCTAAGGAGGGAGAGATTTTTAGGGGGGGGATTGGGCCTCTTAATATTAAGATGTCAATAATTTCCAACTTGAGCTACAAATTTAATAAAATCCATACTCAAACCCCCAAATCCTACTTTGTAGACTTCAAGGAACTTACCCTCAAGTTCACGGGAAAGGCTTCACGGTTTCCCTGAGGAGGGACTCACCATGGGGGCGGTTGTGCCTAGAGACGAGCAGATGAGTTCTAGAGGCTCACATCTGAGACTTAAAAACTCCGGGGGGATCCACTCATAGGAGAGTTCCCACAATAGTAGAAGATTTCCCTCCAGGAGCTCAACCAGATTCCCTCAATAAAGATCAGAGAGGAGCCCCCTTGGACTTCCCACAGGAGGGGAAAGGATCCGTTTGGTAACAGGCCAGAGCTTTCTGTCCCTCCTGACAAGGTCTGGACACAGGGGGCCTCATAGTCTGAGCAGTGGGATGGGAGACGCCCAAGTCCAGCCCCTTCCAGCCATCCTGCTCCACAGAAGGGAGAACAAACCTGAGAGCATGTGCGAAGCCCACAGTCCTAACCCTGGACTACAGACACCCCCTCCCTACACTCGCCACCACACCACTGAAGACCCACGTCCCGCAGTGCCCTCTACCCAGTGCTTCGCGCTCAGCCATCGAGAAAAAGCCAGAGGGCTCACCAGAAAGCAAGAAACACATTTGAAGAGACAGGGAAACATCAGAACCCGCGTGGCGGGGATGTTGGAATTGCCGGCCCGGGAATTTGAGCACGAGCATGATGAATATGCCCGGGGCTCTGTGGCCGAGCAGCCAGCACGCAAGAACAGATGGGCGCTGTGAGCGGGGACATGAAATCTCGGGAAGAGCCAAAACTGATGCACAGATAAACACACTGTCACAGAAGTGAAGCGTGCCTTTGAGGAACCCATTAGCAGAATGGACGCAGCTGAGGAAAGACTCCCGAAGCCCGAGGACGTATCAGTGGAATCCATGAGAGCCAAAATGCAGCCACGACAAAGACTGAGAAAAACAAGGCAGAATATCCACGGACTGTGCGAGAGCCTGCTAGACGCAACACGGGCATGGTGGGGACACCGGACGTAGAAGAGAAAAAGGAACAGAAGGGACATAGCGACTGAGAATTTCCCCCAAATTAGCGCCAAACACTGCCCCCCAGACCCAGGAGGCTCAGGGGACACCACAACACCGTACCCGGGAATATCCTTTTCAAACCTCAGAAAATCAAAGATCTAGAAAAAATCCCAAAAGAAGCCAGAGGAAAAACATATCTCATCCATGGATAAAGAAACGAGGCTTACTTCTCACTTCCCTCCATTAAACAATCAAGCAAGAAGATAGACGAGTGGCACATTTAAAGTATTTAGGGAAACAAATGACCCAGAATTCTGTACCCTGAGAAATTATCCTCCGAAAGTGATGAAGAGATAAAGTAAAGACTTGGAGACAAACATTTGTTTCTGGTAGAACTTTCTTGCAAAAATGTTAAATGAAATGATTTAAAGAGAAGAAAATAATATAGGTGAGATCCTGAGATCTACAGAAAGCAAGGGGGAGCCTCAGAGAATGAGTAAGTGAAGGTAAAACAGAAACTTTTTTTTCTTATTCTCAGTTGATCGAATACATAGCGGTTTGTTCAAGATGATAAACCCGACAATGCATACGAATCTGTGTATGCTTCTGTAGGAGTCGTGAATTATTGAATCAACATTTGTTGAGCAGAGCCCTGGGGTTCCTGATGGTGAGCTGGGCTTCAGCTAAAGACCAGAGACTGCAACAGAGGAGTCTACGCCTCGCAGGTCCTGGAGGAAGAGCACAGGACACCTCAAGCAGCCTCGTGGAGGGGGCAGGGCAGGCTGCAGGCAGAGAGCTTGGTGGGACGAGCACACACGCCTCTATCTGGTCAGGGGGTGGAGCGCCTTGGTGTTGGGACGGCGGGCCAGCCACCCGCAGAAAGATAGACCTAGGCTGCAGACCTTAGAGTCCCCACGCGGGGACTCAAAGTGGATCCAAGCAAGACTTAGACGTAAAATGCAAAACTATAAAACTCCTAGAGATCAAAAGGAGGAACTGTAGGTGACCCTAAGTGTGGCGATGGCTTTTTATAAATAACCCATGAAAGAAAAAAATGGTAAATTCATTAAAATTAAAACTGCTCTGAAAAAGACGATGTCAAGAGAATGAGAAGACAAGCCACAAACTGGGAAAAAATATTTACAATGACTCGTCTGATAAAGGACTGTTATCCAAGTATACGAAAAATTCTTAAGACTCAACAATAAGAATACAATTAGATTAAGAAGTGTGCCAAAGACCTTAACAGAGAGCATGGCAAAGAAGGTGTGCAGACAGCAAATAAACATGAAAATACACTGCACGTCACACGTCATCAGGGGAATACAAAATCAAACCACAGCGAGATACCGCTGCACACGGACGAGAAGGGTCCACGTCAGAGCACTGACGCGCCCGGTGCTGACGGGGACGAGGGCGGGGTGGGGTGGGCATGGGAACTCACCCTCGCTGCTGGGGTTGGTGTTCAACATGGCACAGCCGCTGAGGAAGACAGTCTGGTGATTTCTCACAAAACTAAGTATATTCTTGCCATGAGATCCAGCAATTTCACTTTTCGATTTTATCCAAAGGCATTAGAAACTATATTCACACAAAAATATGTACACGAATATTTATAGCAGCTTTATTAACTATTGCTACAACTTGAAAAATAAATAATTGCTAAAACTTGGAAGCAACCGCGATTAATCCATTCAGGAGGGGAATGGATTAATAAACTGGACAATGGAATATTATTCAACAGTGAAAAGAAATGAGCTATCCAGCCACGGGAAAGCATGGAGGAACCTTGAATGCTTATTACTAACTGAAAGAAACCAACCTGAAAAGGCCACCTGCTGTATGCTTTCAAATGTGTGACAACCTGGAAAGGTAAAACCATGGAGACAGTAAGAGGTTCAGCTGTTGCCAGGATTTGGAGGGAGGGCAGGAGGGATGAACAGGTGGAGCACAGAGGATTTTTAGGGCAGTAAAACTACTCTGTGTGATGTCATTATGGTGGGTAGATGACATTATACATTTATCCAAACCTATAGAATGCCCACCGCCAAAAGTGAGCTCTAATGTAATCTGTGGACTTGGGTGATAATGATGTGTCCATGAAGGTCCATCCATTGTAACAAATGCACCACGCTGGTGTGGATTTTTTTTTTTAAGATTTTATTTAGTTGTTATTTGAGTGGGGGAGGGGCAAAAGGGGACAGAGAGGGACAAGCAGACTCCATGCTGAGTGCGGAGCCCCATGCGGGGCTCGATCTCAAGACCCTGGGATCATGACCTGAGCCAAAACCAAGAGTCGGACATTGCACCACTGACCGAGCCACCCAGGTGCCCCTCTGGTGGGGATGTTGATGATGGGGGAGTCTGCCTAGGGGGGGTGGGGAGGCCCATGGCAAATCTCTGTTCCTTCCCCTCGATTTTGTTGTGAACCTAAAACTGCTCAAAAAAAATGAAGTCTTAATTTGAAAAATATTAAAGGCAAACAATACTACTAATAAAATAAATCCAAACAAAATACAAACATAATACATAATACTAGAGGAGCTAACATAATACTGAAGAACAAAGTTCGAGAACTTTCCCAAAATTTGCTATAAAGCTGGAGTGATAAAAATAGCATGGACTTGAGGAAAGACTAGGCACAGATCAATAGAACCGAGAACCCAGAATTAGACCCACATCAATCCAGTCAGCTGATGCTTCACCAAGAAGCAAAACCAATTTAGTTGAGTCAGGATAGTCTTTTCAACATATGGTGTTGGGAGATTGGGTGTGTAATCTATAATCATCATCATCTTTGTCTATATAAAGGTGTTACACTTTCCACAAAAATTCACTCAATAAGTAAGCTGGAATTTTAAAAAAATTATTTGAATTCAATTTAGTTAACATAGATAAGTTGGAATTTTTAAAACAAAAGCTTTTGCTTTGTGAAGTACACAGTCAAGAGAATCAAAATGCACGCCACAGATAAGATAGGAAATATTTGATATATGACTTGTATCCAAAATATACAAATAATTCTTAAAAATCAATGATAAAAATGCAAACTCCCATAAAGGAGTCACAATATTTGAAGAGAGACCTCCAAGAGTGGATAACAGATAGTAAATAAACTCATACAAATATTATATCATTTAATGTTATAGAATTGCGAATTACAACACCAATATCCCGTGACGCATACCTTAGTGGCTCCAATAAACAAACAAAGGGACCTCACTAACAGTGGCCGGTGGACGTGCAGACCCACAGGGGTGGGGGGTCTCCCTCACGGCTGGCGGGAAGGAACACGGCACAGCCACTCTGGAAGACAGCGTAGCAATCTCTTACAAAACTAAACATAATCTTACCATATGATCAAGTAATTGCACTTAAGGTGTTTACCCAGTTGTTTTGAAATTTCATGTCCACCTAAAAAGTCCTTCATGTAACTGTTTACAGCAGCTTTATTCATAATCGCCCCAAACTGGAATCAATCAAGATGTCCTACAACAGGTGCGTCCGTATGATGGGAAATAATTCAGCAACAAGAAATGAGCTAGCGAGCACCACGCGGACGTGGTGAATGGTAGATGCACCCTGCTAGGTGAGAGAAGCCAATCTGGAGACTTACCAAACGATCCCATTTAGGTGACATTCCGGGAAAAGCACGACTATGGGAAGGAGAAAAGGAATCCGTATTGCCAGGGGGTAGGAGGGAGCGGGTACAGCTCCCTAGATGAAGCCCAGGGATTAGTTTGGACAAGGAAACTCTTCTCTAAGATTTTGTAATGTGAACGCCTGACATGGTGCGTTGGGAAACCCACAGACCTTTAGAGCACGGGGTGAACATTTACATGTGCAAAATTTACAAAGATCATTTAGGATCCCAGATGGAAAGCAAAATGTGACAAAAGATAATTTAACTGTATTACAGGTGCAAGAAATAAGCTCCCTGAAAAGGGTAGGGGAAAAAGTGCTGGAAATGGCACTTTACCTCTGTGGTCTTCCTCCTCAAGATCCACAACTCCAGTCTGGTCTGGAGCAAAAACAGAACAAAACAAAACAAAACAAAAAACTGGACAAAACCCCACCTGAGGCTATTCTACAAAATACCTGACCCATAAAACATGAAACTGTCAAATTCTTCACAAAAAAAAAAAAAAAGGAGGAAAATCTGAGAAACTGTCCCAGCCAAGATTAGCTTAGGAAGACATGATAATGACCTTTATTTATTTATTTCTAATTTTTTTTTACCAATTTAAAATGTAATTTAATAAACATTTGTATAAAAATTTCAGTGACTGCTTCTATACTGATTTCTACATAGTTATCATGAGTCAGATTATATACTGAATATTTTTTGTCACTTTTGAAAAATTAGATTTCCTTGGATCTTCTATTTTTATGATCATGTTTTGGTGACTTATTTGTCATATCGCACTAACTAAGTAGAGCCACTAATGGGAAACATTCTCTATTGTTCTTGATTTTAATGTAAATGACTCCTGCAAATCGACATTTAAAACTGTTTTTTTTTTTCCTGTTGGTTTTGCTAAAGATACTTTATATTTTTAATTTCCTTCTATTACTGTTTTTCCCAAAGTTTTTTTTCCCCATATTTGGGAATGACTTTTAGGTTCTATCCAGAGTTCGTGGTGCTTATGAGAGCCCCTGCCGCCGCTTCCGTCTTTAACTTGTTGATCCAGTAAATGATTTTGCTATTTTCCTGAGTTTTCACTGTTTCTGCATTCCTGGAGTAATTTTACTTGATCATAAGTAGTGATTCTTTAGTTTTACTTACATATTTTAATTAGTAATATTTTATTTAGATTTTTGTGGCTATATTAATGTTGAATATTGGTCTATGATTTTAATATTTCTGTGTTTATCAGGTTCAGTAATAATTTGTTCTGTTTTCACGAAATGATCTGGGGAACACTTTATGTTTCTTGTTGCTCTTGAATAGTTTAAATAGCATTGGATTTATAGGTTGCTTAAATGTTAAAATCTGAAACAATTTAACTTTTTACCTCTCTTAGGGCTGATTTTTTTTTCAAGACTTTATTTATTTATTTATTTGACAGAGAGAGGAGATCACAAGTAGGCAGAGACAGACAGAGAGAGGGGGAAGCAGGCTTCCTGTTGAGCAGAGAGCCTGATGCGGGGCTCGATCCCAGGACTGTAAGATCATGACCTGAGCAGAAGGCAGAGGCTTTAACCCACTGAGCCACCCAGGTGCCCCCTTAGGGCTGATTTTTAACGTCCTTTCAATCTTCCTCGGGCAACATTGTTGTTTTCTAATTCTCCTTGGATCATTTTTATCATGCATGTTTCAGCAAAGGATTATTTACCTTCTCTGTGTTTCTTCAGCTACTTTTCTGAAATTATAGATAATATTTACTTCTAAGTATTTTAACTCTTTTGTGTGTGCATTATGTTTCTGTACCCTTAGGATTGCACACTTGCTCCCTGTTTGGGTTCACATACAGTTTAATTATATTATTGTTCTGGTGAAAAGAACACCTTGTATAAGACGTGTCTTGTTATCTACTTTGTTTAGTTCCATCTTTAATCTTTATTGATTCCAGTTTTATAATCTTTATTAAGCTCACTTCCTAGTGTCCTTTCATTTGTTTAGATTTTCTTCTTCTAGCTTCCTGACATGAATCTACATTTCCTTCAGATTTTTTTTTGTCATTGTTGTTGATAGCAACACTGGGGGGCTTGGGCAGCACCCCAAATTTCAGGAGTAAGTGCAGTCCTAGCTCCTGCTCCTTGGTTTCAAGATAGCTCATGATTTCAGTCTTCATTCTCTTCCTTATTCCAAGGGTTGTGCAGGAATTCTTTGTTCCAATTAGATTATTAATTCCTCTTATTTTTTTTCTAATTTCATTATTAGTTTACATGGCCTTTAAATTTTTTTACATTAAAAAATTTAAGGTTTTAAGTAAAACTATCTAGGTTTGCAGATTAAATAATCTTTGGTGTAGAAAACCTTAAAGTTCACACACACACACACACACACACACACACACACACACACACCTGCTATGAGTAAGGAGCACATTCAGGGACGTTGTGAGACACGAAGTTCACACACAAAATTCTGTTGCATTCTAAACACTAACAATGAACGATCTCCAAGAGGAAATTAAGGAAATAATTCCATTTACAATAATGTAGAAAAGAGTAAAATAGTTAGGAATAAATCTAACCATGGAGGTGAAAGACCTACACAAGGGAAACTGAGAAAGAAACTGAAGAAGACACAAAGATGTGGAGAGGCCTTCTGAGCTCCTGAATTGTCCAAATCCCAGTCCTGCTCACTGCGATCTGCAGATTTAATGCAATTTTTATTAGAATCCCCTGTTAAAAGGGCTTTTTTATTTTTGCATAATTTGGAAAATCGACTTTCAAATTATTATGAACTCTCATGGGACTGTGGGTAAACCAAATAACTGAAAAGAAGAAAAACAGCTTGAGGGCTCACATACCTTGATTTCAAAACTTACTACAAAGCTACAGAAATCAAAACAGTGTGGTTCTGACATAAAGCTAGAAATGTATGCCAGAGGAATAAAGCAGGCCAGGGACAAATCCTAGCTTATATGGTCAAAAAATTTTCTACAAGGGTATTGAGATGATTTGGAAGGGAAAGGATAATCTCTTTAATCAGTAGTCTTGGGAAAACTGGTTATTCCTAAGCAAAAGAACAAAGTTTATACCCGATCCAACGCCATATACAAAAATTTACTTAAAATGGATCAAGAACCTAAATGTTTGGAACTGGAATCCCCTAAGTGAGAGGATGAACTATTTTAAAAAGTACATTAACCAGAGCTGCCAGACTTCATGATACCCAGTTAAATGTGCATTTCAGATAAGTGAATAACCTTTTGTGTAAATGTGTCCTATAAAATATGTATATTAAAAATGTATTCATTGTTCATCTGAAATACAAATTAAATGGTAGCCTGCATTTTATTTGGCAACTCAATGTCTGAACCATAGAACATTATAATAAACAAAATTATCTGTTTTAGGTTTATGTGAAAAGAATAAAAAACTATCTCCTGAAAATTCACCTCAAGTTATCCTTCATGCAGAGTGGCCCCAAATGCTCCTGGTTAGAAATCTCCTAACAAAGGATCTTCTATTTCAACTTGTAGCATCAAACACAAGTCTTTTCTGAGGGAAACACCTTCAAATTAGGCTTCAAAGAATTTCCACAGAAAACATTTAAGAAACATGAGCTCAGTTTTTAAAAAAATTATAATATTAAGCAAAAATCAGTAGGAACAACCAGAGAGACTATGATTTTTTATAATATATGTACACACACATACACATATATACACACACTGTATATACTATTTATTTATAGTAGTATCTATATATAGTGTGTGTACTATATATAGTATATACAGTCCCTAACGTGTTTTTGAAACTCTTCCCGCGAGAAGAGCAAAGCAGAAGTGACGCCACCCGCCGTCAGGACCTATCCTCCAGCTTCAGTGATGAGAACAGGGTTGTGCTGGCAGAAGCGCTGACAAATTGGTCGATGGGGCAGAATGGCCTAGAAACAGACTCACTTCCACGCAGTCTGCTGCTCTTTGGCAAAGGAGCAAAGGCAGTGCAGTGGGGCAGACGTCTTTCCAAGCACTGGTGCTGGAATGACCGGACAGACACAGGCACAAAAATGAATGTAGACTCAGACCTCACACCCTTTGAAAGTTAACTGAAAATGGATTATTGACCCAAATGTAACATGCAAGACTGTAAAATCCTAGAGGAGATCACAGGAGAGAGTCAGGGGGCCTTGGGTTCACCGGTGACTTTTTAGATCTAACATGGTCTACAAAAGAAATAAGGAATTCACTTAATTAAAATTAAAAACTTCTGCTATATGAAGGACACTTAGGGAAATGGGAATATAAGCTGCAGAATTCACATCTCGTCAAGGACCGGCATCCAGAAGGTACACGGCACTCTTAACACCTGACCCTAAGGAAACAGAGAACCTGATCAGAAATGATCATGCCAAGGATCGGGGCACCTCAGCAAGGTGCACGGATGGCGAACCGGCGAGTCACGAGACGCGGCACGGGGGCCGCGGTCAGGGCTGGGCCGCCGCCGCGCATCGCCGGGAAGGCCGGGCTCCAGCTCCCCGCAGCACCAAATGCCGGCGGACGGCGGACGGTGCGGCCACCCGAGCTCCTGTCGCTGCAGGGGATGCAGGGCGGTGCGGCCTCTTCAGCACTCGGCGGGGTGGTTTCTCCCGGAGCGAAGAACACTCACTGTAAGTCCAGCAGTGCGTTCCTTGGTGTGGGCCGCAAAGAGCTGGAAACGTCCACGCAAAACCCTGCAAACAGGTGTTTGTAGCAGCTTTGTTACTAGTCGCCCAAACGTGGAAGCCACAGGGCACGTGGATGAGCCATCTGCGGTCTCTGCAGACAACGCGACGGGCAGTGAGGAAAAGCGACGCGCGGTCAAGCCCTGAAAAGATGGAGGAACCTCGGCGGCGCATCAGCACACGAAAGAGCCAGTCGGAAAGGACCGTTTACTGTGTGATTCCAACTTTATGACACTGCGGAAAAAGCAAAAAGATTGGGGCAGTGAAAAGTTGTCGGGGTTTGTGGGCGGCGGGGACGAGTAGGTGGGATACAGGTGATTTTAGGGGGGAAACCGTTCTGGATGACATTACAATGGTGGGTACGTGTCGTTAGAGACCGGGCATTACAAATTTGTGCGTTGGATGAATGTACAGCAGGAGGAGTGAGCTCTAATGGCCGTGGTTAGCGGTCGTGCGTCAGGGTCAAGCTCGTCGGATGGCACCCACAGGCACAAGACGTTAATCATAGAGGAAAAGGTGTGTGTGTGTTTGGGGGCGGGGAAGGAGCGCACGCCGCTTCTCTGCAGTTTCTGCTCAGATTTTCTGTAAAGCTGTAAAAGGGCTCTAGGACATGAAGTCTATTAGTTTTAAAAAATTGCTAAGGCTATGGATAGGGGTATGACAAAGAAATGAAAGAATACCCCAAACAACAGATAGACTTCGAAAAATAAAAGGAAATTACACTAAAAAAAATATTTGCTCTTTGGAATGAAAAGCTCAGCACATGGATTAACAGTGCATTGCGCTCCAGCCGGAGAGAGAATTTGAGAATTAGAGCAGAGTTGAGAAAGCGTATTTCTTTTGTAGACCATGTCAGATCTTCAGGGCGGGGGCAGAACGATGGGAAGATACCTGGCATTAACTGATGCAGTGGATATGGAGATAGTGGATTGTGTTTAATCATCATCTGGTAGGAGGTAAAACCAACCAACCAACAAACACCAAGTGACAAGGGTCAGCGATTTTTCAGAATTGGGAAGACAAAAATTCTCACATTCAGGAGGCCTGATACCACACCATAGGCATAAAAAATTAAAAAAGAAAAAATAAATACTTATATCAAAGACATTTTAAAACTGCTAATAAAAAAAAACTATCAACCTAGAATTTTCTAACTATGAAAGTATCTTTGTATCGAAAGGCTAAAATCAAAACATTCTCAGCCAAGTGTAAACTTAAGGGAGCTTACTACTCTAAGTCCTCACAAAGGGAACTTCGAGGGCACTCTGCAGGGAGATCACAGGCATGTCTACTCCACTTTGGTCCTATAAAATGACACTGGAAATGTTTAACTCATACAGTTACAAAGCTTTATATAAATTAAATTTACATTAACAATATCACATGCATTTATAAGATTCCTATATTGTTGAAAAGGACAGTAAAGAAAATAACTGTCATCTTCACAGTGTTCAAAAGGCATGGTAAATTTTTTGGAATTGTTCCTAAAGGAAAAGAAATGGGGTGCAGGGTGCCTGAATTCCAAATTAGAGAGAGAGAGAGAGAATGAGAATGGGAGGGAAAAAGACAGAGAAGGGAAGGAGGAAGAGGGAGAGAAGGAGGGAGGAGGGAGAGGGAGATAGAAATTAAGAAAGCAACAATAGAATATTATGTTTAAAAAGGAAGTAAGACGCTGAAAGTCAAAATGAGAGGCAAATTTGAATATTCTACTTCTTACAATAAATAGGAATGGAATAAGCACTTCAGGGTAGGCTTCATATATAAAGGTGCTCTTTAAAATAACCAAACAAAATACATTGGAATTAATCTAACAAAATATGGGCAGAACTGTGGAGAAAATAGCAGAGCTTCGTTGAAAGGTGCTAACAAAGAGCTAAATACGTGAAGAGATTGCCTTGCTCAGAAATCAGAGCACCAACAGAAAAACAGATGTCACTGTTTTCCCAAATTCATGTAAATCTTCGCGCCTCTGCTCCCACCACGCTGACAAGGACTTTGGCAAGCGGATTCTAAAACCTGTAGGAAGAAATGCGGGCAACGCCGGAGTCACTGTCCTCATCTCCAACCCAGCAGGCGGGGAGCAGGGGCGAGGAGGGGTGAGGAGGCCCCCGGGCTCCAGCCCGTGGACAGCAGACCCGGGGCCAGTAAAACACAGACACGTTGTCCAGGGGTTGGACTCGGGACAAACGGATGCCTGCATGTGTCCTCGAAGTCACTACAGACATGCTCCCCCGCCAGGCAGCTTCCCCCAGGCACCTGCTAAGAGGCAGGTTCCCGGGACTCACGCCCAACCAGGAATCCGGGCTGGGCCGGGCCGTCCGCCGCCACAAGCCGTCGGTGGGACTCCAGGACCGGGCAGCCCTGCCTCAGGGAGCGGCCCAGCAGCCAGCCCCGGGGCCGCGGGGGGCGCAGAATCTCCCCGGACTCACTGCTTCTCTGCACGGGCACTCAGGCCCCATCATGGGGGACGCTCGCTTGCAGCAACCTGACACAGCGCGCATGACCTTGTCTCAAAGCCAAGGCGGTGATTTCTGTGCCGCGGAGAAGAGGACTCCCAAGGGGAAGGGTGCTCGGGCCTGTGAGAGGGGAGCCGGTCTGGCATGGAACTCGGCCAGGTTCCCCTCCCACGACCGCTTCTGCAGCAGCCCTTGCCTCTCCTCCCCGGCCAGGTCTGCAGAGCGCCGGCCCGCCCTCTCGGGTTACTACCGCTCTGACAGAGGCTCACCGAATGCATCTACCAAAAATGCTTTTAACTCTTGGAAAAGCACACTCGAAGAAAGTAGCATGACAATGGAGCGAGTAGAAATGGACTATTTAATCTTTCGTGTTAGAAAATGGCTTATCCGCGGGGGGATGAAATTGTCTCCCAAGCTCCCTACCCCCCATCGGCAAAGTCAGACCAATTCTAGTCGTGCACTAAGAACATCAGTATGAATCACAAAACTTAAAAAGCTCTCACAAGAAAAATGAGTATAATAATTTTACAACCTTGAGATGGGGGGAAAGGTATTAAGCTAGTCACAGAAAACAAACCTTGAAGAAAAAAAAAGAAAACCAAAACCCCAGGAAACAAAGCAAGAAAGTCACCTACATTAAAGTAAGAACTCCCATGTCTCAACATACACAGGGAAAACAGTGAGAAGACAAGCCATAAACTGGGAGTACAGATTGGCAACACACTTAACTAACAAAGGATTAATCATCGAAATATATTAAAAAAAACACAAAACTTCACCAAATCAGTAATAAAAAGGCAAACAACCTAATAGGTTCACAGCAGAGGAAAAAATATGGCAAATAAACACATGAACAGATGCTTAACCTCATTAGTAATCTGAGAAATGCAAATTAAAACAATAATGAGATACCATTTGCACCCACCAGATTGGCAAAAGTTAAAAACTCTGACAATACTACTTGTTGGTGAGGTGGATCCTTGAGAGCCCTTTGGCTCTGCTGGTGAGAACGTCAACTGGCACAATCGTTCTGGAAACAGTGTGGATATTATGTAGCCAATTCCGGGATCCCGCAGCTGATTCTGCAGCGACCCCAGATACACCCCCGTGCCCGCGTGCACGCGCCCACGGGCGGCGTGAACCGGAGCATGCCCGCGAGCCCCGGCCGGGAGACGGTAAATGCTGACCCCCAGGAGAACAGACGAGAAGGCGGCGCATTCCCACACAGAGCACCCCACGGGGGCGATGATGGACCCCCGCTGCAGGGACCAGCAGCGTCCCGGGATGCGGTTTACTGTGGCAGAGCTGGGAGCAGGGGTCTGTCTTCTTGCCCCAACAGGAACGTGACGTCAAGTCATTGCTTTTCTGGCACCGCGGGGGTGTCTTTGCGGAACACATTTTGGAAAGTCATTTGCTAACAAATTAAAACAAATGTCTCCAAAAGGAAAATAGTATCCCTTTTTACTTTTGGTTTTCTGTTGATTCTTTCAATTTGATATTTTAAAAGGTATTATTTAGTCCCTGAAAGGGCTTAATTATGCCCCCCTAGCCCCCATGTTTTTGATATTAACATATGCACTGAAAGACCAGGAAACTCAAGCAGAGAAAACCTATGTGTATGCAGGACGCTGGTCATAACTCTCCCACGGCTGTGCATTGACAGACCTTTGTGTCTGGTTTATTTTTTTTTTTAAGATTTTATTTATTTATTTGACAGACGGAGACCACAAGTAGTCAGAGAGGCAGGCAGAGAGAGACAGGGAAGCAGGCTCCCTGCTGAGCAGAGAGCCCGATGCGGGGCTCGATCTCAGGACCGTGAGACCATGACCTGAGCCAAAGGCAGAGGCTTAACCCACTGAGCCACCCAGACGCCCCTGTGTCTGGTTTATTTATGTTTTCATGACCCCACACGGTGCTCTGATATCATGAAAGGGACCACAGGGATAAAACACACCTTATCCTTGCATGTGAAATTTGAAGGAAACATTTAAGCAAAGATAATGGTGAATTTTTATGTCACGAATGATGAGATGCTTAAGAGATAGTCAATTAATCATACAAAAGCTCGTAAGACAAAGTTTGTATCCTCCTTGAGCTGGGCATTTACTTTAATTTCTGTGTTCCTTGCTGTTGGTATTTTCGAGGATCACCTTCCTCCGGCATTCCTGCCGTGGCCGGGTCAGGGGAGCCTGAGTGCCCACCACCGAACGGGCGCCGTGTGGCTGCTCTCGACCAGGGAAAGGGAATGTCGTGCCAGCATATGCACTGGGAGTGTTTACAAACTCATCTGGGGACAGTGTCACTGCTTGGAAAAGATGACTGTCACATCGAAAAATCTCCTAAAATCTCACGTTAACCCCCAGATAAATTTACTGGGAGGAAACAATTCAGAAAAAAATGTATTGTTCACTATAAAAGAGAAAGAACAGCGGCTGACCCTGGGAACACTGCAAAGCCGCCGATCGGAGCCTGGACAGAAGCCTGAAACGGGTGCTAATTATAACTCCCCTTCTCTCCATTCTCCCCATCCCAACCCCACTTAACTCGGCTTCTCCTGGCTTATTTCTCTCAGCTAGGGAGATGAGAAGAGTCTACTGAAATAATGAAACACATGGATGCAAAATAACCCCAAAGATGGGAAAGCTGAAAATGCAAGATTGATAAAGTAATTTTAATTTGGTTCTACATATGTTAAGGTAGTTAGGGTGACTTCTGAGAAGGAGTCCAACTGTGTAAAGACAGATGTGCAGAAACTGATTAAGCACACGCAGACACACCCTCCCAAGGCTGGCGCGCGCTCTCTTTCCATGGAGGAAACGCTCTGGATTTCAGAGCGCACCGTGCTCTTCCCGCACACCAGGGGCATCTCAGAGGAGGGTCTGGGAAACGGCTTCTCCTTCACTGTGGGTGCCGCAGAGCCACGGACATCTCTCGGTGCGGTACATGTATGATGTGCAAAACGACGGGGCAGTGCTCTGCAGTCCTCTCTGGCTCAGCAGGCGTGGGGACAGAGGTGTGAGGCTGGACGGAGGGACGGGCAGGGGACAGAACCCCAGACAGACAGGTAAGGAGTGACCGCTCAGCCCTTAGCGTCTGCAGTGAAGTCTCCTCTCGAGCAGCTCCAGAATTCGCTTTCCCTCCTCAATCTGCGCTTACTGTTCCGAGTGTTCAAAAGCATCGCAGATGAAATGAAGGCTCCCGCTGCTGCATCGATTGCCGCCGCAGTCTGGGGCCGGAGATGCCCAGACTGCACGCGCTCTAACTAGCGCGGCCCGGGCCCCCGCTGCTCTGCCCTCCGCACAGTCTGGGGCCGGCCGTGGCTCGCGGGCCACCTGGTGTCCAGGGAACCAGCTCGGGGATCAATATGGCGGCAGGAGCAGCGGGGGACAGGCTCCTCTGCAGTCGCGTGAGCTGACAAAGGCAGGGACAGGGCAGCTGCTCTGTGTAGGGGCTTTCTAGTCGCACTGGGGGACAATGTGGATTTCCCGTCAGGGCCTTTAAGACGGGAGGGTCCGCAAGCAGCATCGCCCCTCTGAGGTCAGAAGGAAGAGGAGGCTGAGGTTAGGGAAGGACACACGCTGGCCAGACTTATCACTGCACTTCCCTGGAAAGATCAGAGATCTGAGATTTATAAGCACATGGGCAATGCTTCCCGGGCCTCTGTGTTCTTCTCCACGGCTGTGATGTCAGGCGCACTCTTTTAACGTGTTGTGGGATTCCAGACAGCACACCGGGAGACGGTTCTCCGCAAATCTCTGCAGTGGTTATTACCAAGGTGCGGTATCCTTGTTCCTTTTAGCTTGAAATAATTTCTCCTTAAGACTAGGGACCAGGCATCTCCTCTGAGAATCTCAAGGCCCGCAGGAAGGGACCATGAAATTCCCCTCGGTAGGCTCGTGGTTTGGAAGAACTCGGAGCTCCAGGGAGGTGAAATGCTTGGCCCGTGGTCTCAGAGCAGAGCGCCAAGCCGGGAAGCCCGGTTTCCTGGTTTGGTGCCATTTCCGGGGATTGTCCTTTGTGCTTTCCTTCATCTGTAAAGAGTAGACTATGCCAGGCTCCAAGGAAATCTCATGCATAAGTTAATCAACAGTTACCTAGCACAGCGACGTAAAAGCGCTGGAATTCAACAATGCAGAAAGAAGATTCTGCTTATTCCCCCACGTCAACTGTTGTTACTACTAGCACCGTCCCTCGAAAAGTGAACTGCTTTATCACATGTTCACCAGCCCGAGCATTTCCAGCCATCTGTGTTTCTGACAAGTAGGGGTGTGATTACAGGGGGCATTTACTGGAGTTCCAAAACTTCATGCAATCGTCAGGAAACGCCAGCGTCTGTGCAAGCTTATTTCTATATGTTCCCTTTGTGCAAAGTGGGTTTCACCTGATGCACGAGTCCTTGACTCTTCGCTTTGCGAGCTCCCCAAGGTCAGGCATCCAGCCTCCTACGTACTTGTTAAAAGCACACGTTCTCATCTCATTCCATGGGCCAAACATCGCATTGGCTCCCTGTGGACACATGTAAGTGCACCGGTCTCGGGTAGGTGCATCTCCTAAGAGTGGGATAGCGGGTCACAGGGTGGATGTCACAGTTTGTACCCCTGAGGGCTCTCTCCTTGCCTTGCAGATGCCCGTCTTCTTGCTGAATCATCCCGCCGTCATCCTCTGTGTGTAAACATCCCTGGTGTGTCCAAGTGTGCAAATTTCCCCTTCTTATAAGAACACCAGTCCCATGAGTTTGGGCCACCCTAATGACCTTATTGTAACTCAGTCACTTCTTTAAGGCATTATGTCCAAATACAGTCACATTGTGAAGTCGTGGGGTTAGGACTTCAACATGGGGACTTATGAGACACAATTCACCCTGTAACACACCCGCAGCAAAATCTGATGTATCAGGTATGTTTCCCCCATCCTAGAGGAGGTGAAATGGGACCTAGTCTGCATGTTCCTGATGACTAGTAATATTGAGCATATTCCATGAGCTTACTGGACATTCTCATATCTCCTTTTCTGATATGATTTTTATTGCCCATTTTGAAAAATTTGGTTGTTTTTCTGTTTCTGCTTGAATAGCTTTATATATTCTCAATTAAAGTATATGTAATAAAATACACGTTTTGCAAATATTTTTCCCAATCTGTGGTTTGTTTATTCATTTTTTAAAAAAATTTTACTTATTTATTTGACAGAGAGAGAGATCACAAGTAGGCAGAGGCAGGCAGAGAGAGAGGGGGAAGCAGGCTTCCTGCTGAACAGAGAGCCCGATGTAGAGCTCGATCCCAGGACCCTGAGATTACGACCTGAACTTAAGCCTTAAGCAGAGGCTTAACCCACTGAGCCACCCAGGAGCCCCTGTTTACTCATTTTTCTTAGCAGCATCTTTTGATTAAATCAAATTTTTCATTTTATAATTAGTGCTTGTTTTTTTCTGCATAAGAAATATCTATCTTCCTTAAGTTTGTAAAGATTTATGTGTAATTTTTTGTGTTTAGATCCATCACAAATTAATTTTGTGTGTAAAGTGATGTGATAGTTTAAGTTCACTTTCTTTTTTTAATTTTTAATTTTTTATTATTATTTTTTTCAGTGTTCCAAGATTCATTCATGCACCACACCCAGTGCTCCATACAATACCTGCCCTTCTCAATACCCACCACCAGGCTCGCCCAACCCCCCACCCCCTCCCCTCCAAAACCCTCAGTTTGTTGCTCAGAGTGCAGTCTCTCCTGGTTCGTCTCCCCCTCCGATTTCCCCCAATTCACCCTTCCTTTTCTTCTCACAATGTCCTCCATGTTTTTCCTTTTGCTCCACACGTAAGTGAGACCATAAGATAACTGACTCTCTCCGCTTGACTTCTTTCACTCCGCATAATCTCTTCTAGTCCCGTCCATGTTGATACAAAAGTTGGATATTCATCCTTTCTGATGGAGGCATAATATTCCATTGTATAGATGGACGACATCTTCCTTATCCATTCGTCTTTTGAAGGGCATTTTGGTTCTTTCCACAGTTTGGCGATTGTGGCCATTGCTGCTGTGAACATTGGGGTCCATGTGGCCCTTCTTTGCACTACATCTGTATCTTTCGGGTAAATACTCAGTAGTGCAATTGGAGGGTCATAGGGTAGCTCTATTTTGAATTTCTTGAGGAATCTCCACACTGTTTTCCAAAGTGGCTGCACCAACTTGCACTCCCACCAACAGTGGAGGAGGGGCCCCTTGTTCACTTGCTATTTGTGCCTGCTTACTAATCCCAAGATTTTCCTTTCTTCTTTGAATTATCTTGGCACTTTGGTTGAAATAAATTGACTGTATACGTTTGTCTCCAGTCCATGTTTATCTGCTCTGTCGGTCAGGTATCTATGATTGTAGAAATAATCACACTATCTCCTCTTTTAGGAAAATTAATGGCGTATGTTTATTCAGTGACTCAAGTTCAACTGAAACTATGCTTTCAAGAGCAGTAGACCTTCACAGTATTTTAATGTAGTACTTAGCACGTGCACAATATTAAGAAAACTCTAAAAATGACATTATCTTGATTAATCTAATTTTCTACCTAAGACCTGAAGTCAGCTAGAGGGTGTCTTTTAACTAGTCCTTCATTTGTTTTGGTTATTTTACATTATTTGTATTTCCCTGCATATTTTAGAATCAGCTGATCTGTTTCTGGGAAAGCCTGCTGTGATTGTGATGGGCTTGAGTAATCATTGGATTGATTTGGGGAGAATAAACTGTCTTCACCATACTATGTCCTCCAATCCATGAGTATGGTGTACCTCCAACTTCTTCCAGCACAGCTTTATAGTTGTCAGTATGGATTGATTCCTAGGTATTTGATTTTTATAATTCTGATGTACACTACAATTTTAAAAATTAAATTTCCTTTTGTTTATTGTACTGTGTAGAAATTATTGCAATGTCACATTATATATTGACCTTGTAGCTGAGACCTATGTAAATCTACATATTGATTCAGGCAGAGTTTATTTTGGTTTATTTTTTTTTTTTTTGAGGTTTCATGTCATCTGTAACTGACAAGATTTTATTTTTTCTTTTCCAATCCACATGTCTTTTCTTTTGTTGACTATTTCTCTGGGTAAAATGTCACAATGAGGTGGTAGGAGCAGATGGCCTTGCTTTCCTGATCAATTGGGGGAAACCTGACAAAAAACATTAAATGAAGAAAAATTACAGACCAGTATCTTTTATGACCATAGAAGCCAAAATCTTAAACAAAATACTAGCAAATTCAATGCAAAATACATGAAAAGATAATATGCCACCAGCAAAAGAAGATATTTAGAAGAAGGCAACATTTATACAACTTGTAAATAAAGGAAATCATTCCATTAAAAGAAGAAGAAGAAAACACACAATGGTTGTCTCAGTGGATGCCCAAAATCATTTTATAAAATTCTGCACCTATTCATGGTGAACTGTCAAAAATCCAGGCATAGAAAAGGCTTTCTTAAACTGATACATGTACAAAAAGCCTATGGCTAAAATCATAGTGGTGAAGTGTTGACTGCTTTCATCCTGGGATCAGAAAGTCCTCACACAATAGCCTCTTATTTGCCAACATTGCATCCGATGTCCTAGCCAGTGTAACAAGGAAAGAGAAGAAAGCAAAAGACACTGAAATTGGAAAAGAAGAAATAAACCGTCTTTTTCCTCGAGTATCATAATTGTGTAGTTAGAAAATATGAAGAAACCTACAAAGACATCTAGAAATGGCAAGTGAAATAAAAAAGCTTTCTGAATACAAAGGGACAAATAAAATTCAATTCTGTTTCTATACACTACCAATCTTCAAGCAGAAAAGTGAATTTCAAAACAATATCGTGTAACATGTTAATTTAAAAAAAATAAGATACTCAGGATAAACCTAATAAAAGTTGTAAAAAACACATATATACTGAAAAATTTAAAACATTCCTGATAGAAATTAAGAAAGGCTATAGGACACTCCATGTTCACGGACCTTTCTAGCAATATTTTGAAGATGATGGTATTTCGCATTCAACTATACATTCAATACAATTCTAATCAATATTTCAAGACTTTTTTCTTTTTTCTTGTGAAAACTGAAAAACTGATGGTAAGTGTGTGGTCAAATGAGGTAACAGAATTACTTTAAAATCTTGGAGTAATTTTGAAATAGAAAAAGACATTTCAATATCGAAAAAGAAAACCAAAATATGAGCTGTTACTCTACCAGATAGCATGAGTTAATGAAATTTATGGACGTTGAGGCAGGACGATATTGATCTTCAAGAAGCAAGAGCCCAAAGAAATTGAGATCCTGTGTGCAGCGGGCCCGCGCATGCGCTGCTCTGTCCCGCGGAGGCTGGGCGCGGGTCGGCGCGGGGGAGGGGGGGACCGCTGTCCGTAACAGGTGCTTGAGTGCTGGATATTCACAAGGGGGACCGTGAACCCCGACCCCTTCCTGACACACGCACAAAAAATCATTTGAGGTGGACAAACCTAAATGTGGAAGTCAGCAAAACTGTAATGGGGTAAACCATACCTAAACATAAAAACTAAAGGAAAAAGGCCAAACAAGCTACCCTCATATAAATATTTTACAGCGCCTCACCCAAACGGTCTCCTACTGCTTTTATGCCTTCCATATGCACTTAATGTAGTTCCGTCTGATTTAGGCTTATTATGATATTCGCTTTTCTATTAGTGCCGTCTGTCTTTTGTTTGTTTCTCTTTTCCTGTATTCTTTGGAATAATTGAATATTTGTTAGTCGTCTGTTTTAATTCTTGTTTTGGGTTTTTGACTCTGTCTTTATGTTCCTTTTCTACCTATGTCTCTAGAGATGACAACGTGTGTTTTTACTTCTCGTTATCTATCTAGGCGTACAATTCTACCACTCGATGGAAAATGTAAATTTTGTTTTAGGGTCATGTGATTTTAAGAAATTGAGAGACTCAGAGAAAAGTATTTTTCTACTTGTCATTCTCATGCCCTTGTCTCTTCCTGTGGATCTGCTGTGGTTTTCCTTTCCTCAAGAGCTTACATTGGCATCCCTACTAAGGAAAGGAAAGGAAAACCTTCTGGTTTTCCTTTCCTCAAGAGCTTACATTGGCATCCCTACTAAGGCAGGCTTCCTGGCCATGAACTCTTTTAATTTTCTTTTTCCGGGAAAAAAAAAAAATTTTTGTTGGATGTAGCATTCCGGTTTCCTTTTTTTTTTTCTGATGGGAAATCAGTTTCCTTCTGTACCATCTCATACTTAGCTTTTCAGCATATTTTCTTTGTTTTTTAGTACTTTGAATATTTTTATGTCTAGATGGAGGTTTTATTTTTGCACTTGTATTGGTTGATTTTCATTGATTTTCTGGATCAGTAGGTTGATTTCCCTCATCAATGGAAAAAAATTATCACCACTCTCCTTTTAAGTATTTCTTCTGCCCTGTTCACGCCCCTCCTTCTGGGTCTGTGATTAGCTCTCCGTCCAGTGGTATTGGCTTGCAAAGCTCAGGCTCTCAGTCCTGCTCTTACTATCATGGGCTTCCCATCGTGACCTTGATGATGACGTTTCTTCTTTTGTGTTTTGGTCTGGATAATTTGTAATGTTCTGTGTTTCAAATTTACTAATTTTTTAAAGAAGAGTTTTTATCTCTCCAGTGACCTTCCTCATCTTTTCACAAATGTTGTTCCCCACCCCCACTCTATCATAGTCCTTTAAGGTCATTATCTCATAATGTTCTATCGGGATTTCTTTGTCTTCTCCTATTGACTGTTTCCTGACCGTGGATAACATTTTCTTACTTCTACATTTGTCTTTTAATGTTTTAGTGTGTGCCTGGCATTGTATACGAAACGACAGTAGAGATTAAAATAAGTAATATTCACCCAGCAGGTGGCACACCCTTTGTCTGTGAGGCTGGCGCCCTGGGGCACCTTGTCCCCCGAACCTGCAGTTGAAATCGGTGATGGTCCTTGGTGTAGCTTTGGTTAGGTCTTGGTCAACACCGGCTGCAGAGGTTCTGAAGGAGGGATCGAGAAGAATGTATCCCCCTTAAGCTCTAGCGCTGCAGTGCTCTGAGACCTCCTCCCATCTGCTGTCCCTGGGAATCCCAGCAGCTGTCATCTACTAGACCAGTTAGGTGACAGGGTTTGGGTTGCCAGGATATTTTTCAGCACCCTCAGGGATCTGTCTGTGCAGCACGCTCCTGGCTTTGGAAAGCAGTTAGTTTGGGGGTACTGGGATTTTAGGCTTTCACGCCAGCCTACACATGGCCAGTAAAAGCCCTTTGAGACTTCACTAGTTTCTCCTTACTCCCTAAATATGGTGGGTTCTCCTTCCTCCTGTCACTCCCCCAGAACTGAAGGAAGATGCAGATATTTTTTGGCTTAGAAAGGACTAATTAATTCCTAGGTTAAAGCCTATGCAGTTTTCTATGCATCTTCAGCTCTTTGATGGGTGTTGAAAACTATGGTTTTGTAGATTACCAGATTATTCTCACGGTTTGAGGAGAAGCAGCCTCCCGTTCCTCTCTCGACCCTAACCAAAAACAGAAGTCCAGGTGCTTTCTTTTAAATATATTGTTAGAACACGGTCTCGTATGAAAGTACGTGACCATGAAATTTATCATCCAAACAGGAACATTGTTTAGAGTTTGGAAATGATGAAAATAACTAATATTACAAAACTGAAAAGTATTTACATATTGATCGACATTTTGATTTATTTTTATTGACAAATTTATAAAATAGCCTCATTCAAAGCCATTGTAAAACTAAAATTATCTCTGAAACATAAATAGTGTATGTCTGTATAAGCTAAGCAAACTGTTTAAAATTCCTGATTCTATTAGATATTTACACACTACGTAAGAAATATGATTATAGTAGCAGTATAATCACGTATTCTTGGTATGTGTGCATGATGTAATCAATTTCTAAGGCATACACGTCTCTGTACCAAAGTCTTCATATTCTTCAGATGATTTAAAAAGATTTCATATAAACTTTTCATATAATTTTTCATATGTAAAACAATTTTAAAAATTGTTTTTAATTATTTTTCAGAAATTGAATTTTGTGATTAATAAGTTTGAAGTTATTACCATTTTCAGTGGACCCTTCCATAAGCCATATCTCTATACAAAAATATAAAAATAAAAATATAATGAAAATATTTTTTTAAGGAAAGAATCTCCTTCCTAAATACTGGATTACTTGGTAGACTCTGCTAAATCGAACATGTTTTCAATTCTATTGTTTTATAGAGATAGGTACATATTTCAGTCTCTGTGTTTTCTCAATTACTGTCCTTTCCGCTTTATTCAGAAGCAAAAATCCCCCAAACTAATAAAAATAACAAAACATAAAAAAGCTCTGAAATCAAGGTACTGTATTTGTGACTCCTTTATACATTTTTCCAAATTCAGATAATATAAATTAAAAGTCAATTTCATTCTTTCTGAACTCAGAATATAAATTAATATAATTAGTAATAGAAGGTCCATTGGAAAGTATTATAAATTGAGATATTCTAAACACAATTACTTAACTTCAAAATTAAATCTTGCACATTCTTTGAGTTCTTGGCATTTAATCTGTTTGGTTTCTGCCTTGTTTTATGGGGTTATTTTTCCATGTCTCCTCTTTGCAAAAAAAAATTTTTTTTAAGGCAGTGAGGTAGGAGTAAGTGAATAATGCAATTCACTAAAGCTTCAAAAGCAATAGATTTTTTGGAAAAAGGTTTTAGGAAAAGATTTGATTAAGTATCTAAATAAATGTTTACCAATATTTATAATAAAACTGTAAGGAAGTAATTCAGGAAATGCCCAATGTCATCATCATAGGACATGTCGGTTGATACCAAAAGAGTGCTTTAGTGCTCAAACAAGAACGCTTTTTATGTCTGATTGAGGACAGGTAGTGAAGACCAAAAGTGCCGAGTGTGTGCTGAAATATCTTTTATATTCAGCATCACAAACATTTCATGGTTCAGTTGTTTTGGACAATATAAAATAGGACTAAGTCTTCGCGAGCACGGCCCCCGTTTCCGCTGGTGGAATGCGCGCCCTCCCCGGGGGGTTACGAAGGAGGCGCGCCACGCCGTGTTCGACATTTAGTGAGGAAGAATACTATTTTTATCAGAACGCTTGTATTTTTATTATCACAACAAAACAAATAATTTTGTATCAAATGTTAGCATCTAAATTTATAGCATTCCCAACAACCTCACCGATTTCACGTTCAATAGGACGAACGTAAAGTGCTGGTTCTGAGAAGTGGATGGAAACGTTACTCCTTCACGGAGAACATCTTCTCCCGACAGTGGCGGGAAGCGGCCTTCCCTGGCTTGGCGAATCTCTTCTGCTTTGCCTTTGGCGCAGACAGGCGCGCTTGGAGTTCGCCTAGTTGGCGCTGGGCCCGGAGCGCAGCGCATCCGGAAGGGGCTGCCCTTCTCCGGACGCCGCGCGCAGGGCCCCAGGGCGGCCGCGGGGCCGACCCGCGTCTTTGGCACCAGCCTGCGGAGGAAGGACGCTGATGGCCGTTCAGAGATCCTGAGACCTCCCGCTAGATCCGTGCGCTCCGACGTGCGGACTGGCTGTGTGCTCGGCCTCCGTGCCAGTGGACACTGCGTGGGCCTCTGGGACGGGTTTCGTGCGGCGGGGACGCGGGTGGGAGCCGAGAGGGGTGCCCCCCATCACGCCAAGTCCAGGTCCTGACCCTGCGACGTCCGAGAGCGGAGCGCAAAGCCCGGGCTCTATTGGAGTTGGGAGCAGCCCCTTCTCCAGCCTGTCACCGTGCAGGGGAGCGGCTGGGAGAGGAGAGGGGACAGGCACATGAAGTAGGGGCCGCTCTGAAGGGCAGCCAGCAGGCCCAAGGCCTGGAGGAGGCGGCAGCAGGTACACCGCTGCTCTGGTGCCCACGAGCATTTTAGCGATCATTTTCCACGTTTCCCGCCTCATCAGCCGCAACAGTCCATCGGGACGGGCTGTGCACTGAACAACCCCCGTGCCCTGGCCAGGGCGGCCTTGACCCCGCCTCCCGAGTCTGCGGCGGGGACAGCCAGCTCCCCATACAGCTCGTCCTGAGGGGCTGAACCGATTTCCCGTGGAAAAATAGGAAATTAGCTCTTTTCATTCTTCTAAGATTTATGTATTAATTAGATTAAGACTAATGCAAGGATTATGGAATTATAGCAAATTGCAGAAGGTAATTCAGGGCAAAAGGATACTTAGTACAGATTGAGGCCATCTTGGCTAAGTCTGCTTGGGGTAAAGGAAAATCAGTCTGGTTTACTGGGCAGATCCACTGGGGAAAATAGTAGTTATTTCACGCCCAAACAAGCAAACATCCTCAAACCGACCAAAACAAATGGTCTCCGTTTTATCAGTGTCTACATTTAAAAGTTTCCTTAATTAAATTAATTTTTATCATCGTATTTATTATTCAGTTTAACTTATTTAAAGTTTTATGGTGGAATGAATAAAGTAATTGTTTTATTGTTCCTCCCCTTGTCTAGAATTAGTCATTCCGTGGTTAAAATGGGGAATATCTGTAGATTATTTTGTATATTCCCATTCTTCTCCACAAATAACGAGGAATTGGAATTGTTCATGACATTCTTATTTCACTGAGATTTGAGATCTTACCTGATTGCTTGGAAAGAAATCTTAAATCCGAAGTCATCACCTGTCATTTTGCAGCTGTGAAATTCCTAAGTGTCGTCCTTAATGATAAGCTCAAATCTGACATCTGAGAGTTTCATACCGACTCGCTCCAGAAATGATGTTTTATGAATAGACAGAGACCTGCTTATGTTGATAGACATATTTTACTTGGATTTCCCCCCGAAGTTTTGATTTCCTGTCAATTATTTCCCTAAGGTAATATGTTATCTGTCTCTTTCTCATTTCTAAAAAATTTAATAGGCTCATAAGCACGTCATCATATCCTGAGGAAATTGTTTTATTAAAAAAAAAAAAAAACCTTAGAAAACCTTGGAAGTAGTAATTTTATTTGAAGGGCAATTCTAAATTTTTTACAAATTAATGAATCTTAATTTTATCATTTTCTTTAAAAATCATTAGAGAATCCCTTGGAAATATCGTTCATCCTGGAATCCTATGACTCAAGGTCTTTCTTCATAAATAAATACACACCGGGCGCTTCCTCACCTGCATTTAGACACATTTCATGGACTCAAAACTGCTCTTCTTAACGTCATGGGTTTTTCAAATTTTCCAAGTTATGAGACCTTTCGTGCTATGTTTAAAAACTGAAGCAATAGTTTGGAATAATGTGAATTCAGTCATTACGATTGGCCCCTAGCACAGGTAGCTGCCAGGTATTTCACTCAATCAGTTGCCAAAACAATTTGTATTGGTAAGGACAATTTTTGTTTTATGTACTTTAGCTTATTTATGTAGGGAAGGTCACAGCCTATCATTTTTTGTGGAGCTGGAGGTCTCTCTCGTGGGCTGTGTTGGGAAGGAGAGCGGGAGGGAACGGAGGAGTGGGGTCGGAGAGCTGTGCCCCCCACAGGCCGCGGTCTGTCTGGCGTCTCACTCACACCAAACCACACTCCTTTCCGTGAGGACATGAAGTGCTTCTTCCCGCAGCCTCCCTGACAGTCAGGAGAAGAAATCAGATGTGCCCCTGGAGTCTGCACATGCTTCGACCTGTCATTTAGTATCCTTCCCAACCATGTGAACAAAGCCTTTTCCAATTTCCTTCTTTTTTTAAAAAAAAATAATGTAGATTCTTCCCCTGATGTGGGGCTTGAACTCACTACCCTGAGATCGAGTCACTTGCTCTACTGACTGAGCCAGCTGGGCTCTCCTTTTCCCGGTTTCTGAAATGAGGAAAGTGCACAGAATGGACCGCAGATCCCGCTGGTTCAGGCCCTTGTTTACTAAGCCAGGGGGGTCTTCGGGGGGACTGGACTTGCTGGACACCCCACGGGTCGTCAGGCAGAGCTTCGGCCACCGCGGGCTTCTAGCAGACTCGCTGAGCAAAGCCCAAACCGTCACCCTTACCTGGTCGCCGTCTGTGAAAAACCAGCACGGCCATCGCGTTAATTCAGAGAAAGCACACTTCCTAACGTGAAGGTGACAGCTAGGGCCGCCACCGAGGCCTGCCCCGTTCCTCCGGCCAGCTCCGAGAGGGACCTAACACGCCGTCCTCTGTGGGAAAGGAAGAACCCCGGGCTTGCTCGCACTCTTGTACAAAGGTGTTTCTTTTACCAAATGCATCCTCTAAAAAGCAAATCTCAAGCTACATTTCATTTAAAAAACCCTTTTAATCGACAGACATGGAAAAACAGAGCTTTCGAACATGGTACTTATTCCCTTCAAGACTCTGACACGAAGACTGTGGATTATCTCCTCCTCCTTGTCTGTGAATTTCGGGGTCAGGTTTATTTAGGGGATCACTGAAGTTCACCCGACACGGCTGAGAATCAAATCCACGTGTGGGACTGGAAACCTCTCTGTCCGCCCGTGGCGGACAGTGCCACATCCCGTGGAGCCTGCCACGCTGGGGATGGACAGCTGGCCGGGGAGACGCCTTGGGCTCCATGTCCCTTTTACTGCGCCTCAGTTTCCCCCGTATAGGCTCAGACACAGTCACAATTTTCCGTCTCCTGCTACACAAGCTTGCCTCTCCTTTCCTCCATGGTCTAATCCATACACCGTGTCCTACTTTATAAAGATTTTCCAATAACCAGGAGAGGTCATCCCCATTTCCACCCGTGCAAAGATTATAGTTTTAATCTCATTGTTGCATACATAGAAAATTTCCTAAAAAAATTTGTCATTGGAAGAGGGGATGTAGTAGTATGTAAAGAATTCAATGATCATTCCCATCAAAATGACAACGTCCGGAAGCCCAGGGGTGCACGTGGGCTGGTCACCCAGGGACTTTGTAGGAAGCCTTTCCCCAGCAGGATCTGTCACATCACAAATTAGGGACATGCAGAGCAGGGAAAATAATCCTTGATTGAGAATAGTCCCAGGCCTAAAATGATCCACTCACCCGGAGCAGAAAATAAAAATACAGACACACCGAGCTCCAGGCACACATGGTGCTGGGCATTCACTGAAATCGCCTGAAGGTGGAACCTTTTCACTCGGTTTAGGACATTTGAGCAACTTAGGAGAACGAGATAATTTGGAGTTTGCTTTTCTATTTGAGCCACAGAACGGTTCATGTGTGACCCCCACGTGTTTGCAGACTGCTGGCGGTTATGGCAAATGGCATCACTGACCTCCAGAGAGAGAAGCAGAGTCTACTCTTCTTCGGAGCGCTGTGCGCACAACTCTAGGCTTCTCTCCACATGTTTTGTAGCCACATTTCACCCACCACGGAGCAAATTATTTCTGCCCAATGATGTATACGGTTTATTTCTTGAGATAGTCTACTACTGATTAATTACACTAGATCGGCACTGGATGTAACCGGTGTGCCAATCTTTGCTAAATCCAGGGGAAAGAATGAAATTTGGGCACATTTTGATGTGGCTGTTTCACGTAGGTATGCTTTGCCTAAATGCCGCTGTTCTCTATTTGCCCCTGCCCGGCAAGGATCTTAGGATGTGGCCTTTCCAAATTACGATTTGTGACGGAAAGCTCTCTTTTTGCATTTAAAAAATGCATTAGGAAGTAGTGGAAAAAGTAGGAGGAGGAGGAAAGAAAAAGAGAAGAGGAAGAAGGAGAAGAAAGAGAAGAAAATAATCTTCATGTCTCAGCGTATAAATGGGGATAAAGAATTTGGATGCCTGAGGAATTCAAGCTAAAAATTAATTTCCCACACAACACAGTGGCTCTGAGGCAAATGGATCATCCTAGATAATTTACCCATTTCTTCACCAAACACAAGGCTCCTTGCTTCCTTCTGGAGCAAACAGCTGCAGGAATAGGGTGCCCTAACTGGCCTGTGTGTCTCGATGGCGACCTGGGGACGCGCCCAGCCCCTGGGAGGACCAGCGCAGCCCCGCGGGAGGACCGCATCTCTTTGCCCCCATTCTGTGGATGCGCTCACTGGGGCCCAGGACGCAGGGCAGCCCGGCGGGGCCTTATAGGCTCGCCCCTGCGGCAGCCGCCTGCCTTCATCTGCCTGGACCGATCCCGCTCCCATCATGAGGCATCCGAACAGCAAGATGCTGTGCTCCTTTAAGCGAGTTCCACGGAAACCGTCCCCAGCAGCGTCGCCGCAGTGGCAGGCGGTGCATTGGGCGTCCTCTCTCCAGAACCGCCTTCCTGAAATACGAGCGATTGGGAGAGGCGATGCCTCGTTCTCCCCGCGCTCGCCTGCACCGGAGCCATAACCACAGCGCCGGGGACGCGGTGGGAAAATATGCAGCCCTCGGAGATGGGGGAAATGCACATCCATTTTGTAATGAGTGACTGTAATGAAAGTCAAATGAATTATAATAAAATATGGAGTTTTAAAAAGAAAACTACTCCCCGCATAATGTTGCTGGAAACGTTCGGCGGTTCCTCACTGCGCGCTGTTGTCAAAGTAAATAACTACCCAAGACAAACTTACAAAGTGGTTTCAACTCCTAATGTGATGCAGAGAGTCAGTCATTTAATTTGTTAATTAGTATTATGCCAGAAACTATCTATTCAATATGAAGCAAATATGTTTACAATCTTATCTGCCATCTGTTTAATAGATGGGAGAATACTTAGAGCTGGATTCTCAAACAGGCCTGTGGAAAATTTGTTCCACAATTAGCGGAGCAGATTTTTTAATTCTGGAGGAATTTTGCATGTGCGGCGAGCACCTCCAGTAAGGCGGCTGGTGCAGGCGCTCCGAGATTAGGGACCGTCTGTAACGGGCTCGGGCAGATGTGCACCGCACTTAGGGAGCGGGAGACATTTTTAAAAAGATACCTATGAATGCTCTGATGCGGCTCTGGAAAGACAGCCCTGGCCCTGGCCACCGGAGCCCGCTCGGCCCAAGGCAACCGCGAGCCCAGAGTCACAGGCATAATCACCCGAGCCCCGGGCGCCCCTGGCTCGCCCGTTTCTGCAATGAGCCATTTTTCAAGATTTCACTCGAGAAAACTGAAGTGAGGCCACAGCTCGCCTGTTAAAAGGAATTCTCAAGGTGTTTTTAAGCTGCTGTTTGAAGTCATTCCTTGGAAGAGATCTGAAAATAAAATGAGTGATAATCAAGAGTCTCGTTGGACGTGTCGCTCGTCCAATTCTGGGCGGCGAGCAGAGCGCCCGATGGCCTCGGAGCAGCCCGGCCGCAGCGCGCTCTCTCCTTCCTGCCGGGGAGCCGGCTGCTTTCGGCTCGCCTGCAGACCGACCGGTAGCTTCCAGGGTGCTTCTCTGACTCACGGGGGGCTCTTCTTCCTCTTCCATTAGAGGCATCCAGGCTCCTTGAGTAGGACTTCCTCCGGAGCGCCGTTCGTGAGCCCAGGGCACCTCCAGGAATTCTGCTAACGACGCCATCCACCGTTTGTGAACAGGGCTCGTCTCTGCCTACCTGTCCATCATGCCCGTGCCAGGAATGCGCTCCTCTTGCCAGTTCTGTAAATTATACGTATGCTGTTTTAACTCTCACGAACAAATCGAAATAAAAAAAAATCTGTGTACGACATTTGCCCATAATTAACCCTCCTCCTTACTGTCATTACAGACAGCTCAACTCAGCTAAGCTCACCTCTTTTCAGCTCATCTATTACTTTCAAAGTGAAGTACAATATCTATTTTAAAAGCTCACCTCTGTGTGTGTGTGTGTGTGTGTGTGTGTGTGGTTTATTTATTTTTTATTTTTTGGGTGTTCCTCTGAAATTCTTTAAAGATGTGCAGTCCTTGCAAAAAGGGTAGCAAAGATTATCCAGGAAGACACAGACTGGTAGCGGTCAGGCAAGCAAATTAGTTATTTTGCTCAGTGGCAGTTTGTTCCATCCCCTCCTGTCCTCAGTTTCTCCGCAGACCTCTCCCCAGCGAAGAGGTTTAGTGCTCATGATAGAAGCAATTTGTAGGGAGTGGAAACCTAAGGATGATTTATGTCATGAGAGGCTGTTCCAGCATTTAAACCGCTTTCTCTTCTGAACTTCTTATGGCTTATTGTGCAGAACTGACCTTATGAGCTCTGGCCCGTGGGGACAACACACTTCCTGGGATTCTCAAGTGTGTGTGGGCCAAAGCATCCTGGATGGTAATGCTTTTCCCTCTACGTGATTCCATAATGTGCTCATAGGATATCCCCGGGCTGCAGAAGATCTCCGTGCATTTGGGAAAGATAACTGGATGACCCAGAGTTGTCTCCCTAAACGCGTTTCTGGGCCTCCTGAATCACTCCGCGATGATGATTTAATCCCCTATATGTTTGATGCATAAAGATCATGCACACTATTTGTGTGGACACGTGCAAATATCCGTTTATTAAATTCGATAACTTGGAGCGCCGGGGACACCATCTCCCCGGTCATTGTGAAGATTTTCGTACAAACACTTCCCCAGCCCTGCCCCCCACGTCTTCCAAAAAAAAAAAAAACCAACAAAAAACGGAGGGGGGCTTTCTGGGTGACAAGGCTTAGCTGAGCAGCACCTGATTCCCCGGACCTTCTGCACACAATACAGAAAGTCCGGTGGAGACATTAAAGGAACAAACCCATTGTAACATTCTAAAACTCAATTCATCTGTTCCTAATAGTGTTTCAATAGTATCCTAGTAACCTCTTCTGTGAAGCTTCATCTGGTCTGTATTTGCAAACACTATTAAAAAAAAGAGCCTTGTATTCAGGGGGAGAAAAGTCTGTGTTAATCTCTTCCGAGAGCTGCCAGGGAGAGGTGCGGGTGTCTCTATGGGCAAGTGTATTTGCCAACATGCCATATGGGAGTCATGGTTGGGACTTTTTTTTTCCTGGAATAATTAAATGTTGATGGCAGAGTTCAAATGGATCATTAAAATTCAAAAGTGTAAGAAACAGATTTTTTCTTATGTTGCTGAACGCTCCAGAGGGCCGAATAGCTCGCAGAAGTGGGGCAGGCTGCCGTCCTGCGATCAGCATGCGTCGGGATGGTGCTAATTTGATCATAATATAGTCATCTCTGAAGATTACAGCTATTCAATTAAATATTCTAATTAACCTGAAGTATTAGGCAAATGATACTAATTACAAATATTCTCCTGAGATTCACAGCAATGAAAATCCCACTTGCAACTGATACTTCTAGCCAATGTTTCGTAACTCAATGTCCTATATCATAGGCTTTCAGAATATTAAAATGCAGTTAATTTGCCTAAACCTCATTTGTTTAATGGCATTAGCATTTTGTTTGAAATTGTAATAAACGTACATCCCGCTTTCAAGTAAAATTTAAAATGAGTGCACTCTTGGGGTAACTTAAGATTCCTGTTTACAGACCCCGCACTTTTACTCAGTCAGTGGAACAGCTTTGGTCTTCCTTTCAGCCATTAAACATATTGAAATTGTTTAAAAATGCTAATAATTTGTCTTTTCAAATAAGAAAAAAAAAGGATATTTTGCAGTAAAATTTCATGACGTCGCCCATGTGACCGGGCTCCTACCGCGAAGGCTTTGGTGCTTGAACCCCCTTCTGATCCCTGGGAGGACGGCGGCATTCTGCGGGGCTGCTGCTGGCTTAGGAGAAACACTTGCACACTCGTGCCCGCGTGCCCTGTGCCCTCGGCACCGTGCTGACCCTGTGGGGTGCTGGCCTTCCTGCCTATTACCCACCCTCTGTACTCCTCCAGGCCCCCCTCCCCGGGGCTGTCCATCCCCCAACCCTTCCCAGAGCACGTCTCAGACCAGGCTGGTCCTGAACGACCCAGGCCCTCTGTGCCCCTGGGGACAGGCGGTCCCTCTGGGTGCAGTTCCTCACGTCTTCCCGGGCGCGGGGGGCACCACGGGCGACTTGCAAAGTTGGGCACAACAACTCCCGGAGTCTGGATGAGTGAGCGCCGCATGTCCTCCTCGTGCTGCCGGACGAGTTAGAAGGGGGGCTGCTGTTGTCCTGGGATTTGCGGCCCAGAGGCGTGAGCTCCGTGGGGACAGGAGGGCATGGCTGTCTCTGAGTTCAGACACAGCGTCTCTCTGGGCAAGTGGCCTGCCCTGAGGGTTGCGGTTTGGGGGGCCTCCATGGGATGCTCGGATGTCGAATCACCCCAGGGATGAGCACGGGTTTGGACGGCAAACAGACGGCAGCAAGGAAGCGAACGAGAGCAGCGAGCCCATGGAGACATGTGGGCGCGGGCGGGGGCACCCGCCATGTGCCGGGGGCACCCGGGGGCCGTGTCTGCCAGGTTCCGGGAGGCACAAGTGCGTCCAACACGTACCAGAGGGACAGCAAGACGACACCGCCTCTCCTCACGCCAGGATCAGCGCGATGAGGGACCTACACTCCCAGGCCCCAGGGAGTGAGTGTGCCGCAGTGATTTACCTTTGTAAACACTGATGTCCTAAATTCGCCCTGAAATGCACTGATCCCTCAGAAGCAGAGACAGTAAGGGAGGGGACGTTAATTTACATGAAGTGAAGAGAGCGGACTCATAAACACAGGGATTTCCACATCCCCCACGCCCCAGAGTCTCGTCCAGGGGCCGTAAGGGCGTAAGCTGAGAAGGGGGGTCCGTTTTCGGGATGGTTTATGCTGCGGGTTGGACTTCATGGACACACGGACAGTTCATTTCTGGGGCACTCCCGTGTCACCTGCTGAGTGGCCTCGTGTCACTGATGTCCTCAGCTCCTTGACCGAAAGAGAACAGAGCGGGTCATTTTCCAAGGGTTCTGGAAGATCAATTTCATACGTGGCGAAGGCAGGTTTGAGTGGAAGACGGTGTTTTCAAGGATGTACAGAAAGTAGCAACAGCGTGCTCTAGAAGGTTCTTTAGGAAGACGTGCATGCTTGGTGGTCACAGGGGTTTGTGAAACACTGTGTATTGTCAGTTGCTTTCTTTTGTAGCTGATTTGTAGCATAGACTAAAGGTGTAGAACAAAAGCGACATATGACATTTAAATAAAATTCATATTCTGGTTATTTTCCTAAAAGGAAAATTCTCTGCTCATCTCTGAAAGGAGAGGCTGTGCGGGGCGCGGTGGGCCGCTCACTTCAGTAATTTGGGACCTGCCTCTCCCACTGCCTCGTCCTCTGCGGGGAGGCCCTGTGGCTGTTAGCGAGGGTCACAGAAGGGCGGGGGGCCAGCGCGAGAGCCGGTGACCGAAAAATAAGGAGAAAGGAAAGAATGAATTGAAATAGGTGAATGGAAGACAGACACGATGGAAGAAGAGAAAGAAAGTGAGAATCTTCCAAAGAAGACACATCCAAGACCGTGAACTGAGGCTTCGTCTGGTTTTTCAGAGGGACCCAGTTCCACTTGGGAAGGCTTTGGGCCCAACCGTCCATGTGGGTGAGGGGCAGAGACGCGGGGTCCGAGCCCTGTGGGGGAACAGCGGGGCCTCAGACGCCCTCCCTGGTTTCATGAAGCGATTGTCTCAATGTTTGCGTTCTTCCCTTCACGTAAGTGCTACGGACTGTGCGCTCGGACGGACTGAACAAGGTGTGAATTTGTTGGGTGGTGTGTATTTTACGCCCTCTTAAAGGAGGAAAAAAAGAGTTGTGTTTAGAGGTGAGGCTCCCTCACTGCCCTATTCTCTCCGTCTCCACTAAGAAGAAAGGATCCCTCCTCAGACGCGGTATTTTCAAACGGACAGGCCTGCCTCCACTCAGAAATGGGCTGAAAAACCAAGCCGTTTGGACGGGACGTGAGCCCCCGTGAACGCTGACACGTGTGCGGACCGGGGTCGCTTCTCGTCCGGCCGGTGCTCCCCCGCCCCGTGGCGTCCCAGGCTGGGGACCAGCCCGAGGACCGGCCCTGCCCTCCCCTCTCTGGTGGGGGGACCCGGCAGGCCTCTGTGGGGACAAGCGGTCCCTGGGGGTGACCTGGCACAGTGAGGTCGTCCGGGGAGCTGCAGCCCCTCCGAGCACGGCGGCCCCGGGATTCGTCGCGGACACAGGCGGTCCCCGGCACTCAGAGCCAGGGACCACGCCTGGCGCAGGACCAGGAACCCCGGTGCCCGCGGCAAGTTGGGGGCCCGCCACCATGGGGGCCGTCGGCGCCCCAGGCCGTCCCACGCGGGCCGTGGAGTGTGCGCAAGCGCGCGAGGGGAGGGCTGCCAAGTAAACTATTTTGTGACATGTTTTTATGACATAATTATATCGATCTGAAAGACGCTCATCCAGAACCACAGCCCTTCACGCCCCAAGAAAAAACCCAGAGCCTGTATAATCTTTTCAATCACTTGATATTCATAGTCTTATTCAAAGGTCTCTGAATATGTCATGTGTGTAATACCAACGCGGAATGTGGCCCCGTCTTCCCTGCCAGCAACGTGCTTCAATAAGGTAATTTCCCTGCTGCCTAAGAGCATCAGCAGGGTGCAGCCCGGAACCAAAACACACCATGACATCTTATTCACGCATACATCTGGAGGACAGAACTATACTTTATTAAAGGAAAATGGGATTTCAGGATTGTTTTGACAAGCGGCAAGGACGCACATCTCCGTTTACATACAGTACGGCGGTGGGTTTGAGAGGCTTCGGCAGCCCCGGAGAGCGAAGCCCGCGGACTTCCAGCGCTGAGGGTGGGCTCTGGCCGCGTGGGGTCCCCCGGCGCCGAGAGACAGGTGCTCGGCGGCGCGCCTGCTGGCCGCCCTCTTTGTCCTTTCCTGATGCTCAGAACCGGCCCCCTTAGATGCTCTGTGGACCGCGCAGGTGACTGTCTTCCCCTTTTAAAGTCAACCAAAGACGATTCTTCCTTTTTTTCTTTTTTTAAATATATTTTAGGGTCCTCCTAATCCTCTCTGTAAGAGGGGGAAAAAGGAACACATTCTTTGACCTTCTTAAATCAATGTAAGCATTGAGATTTAAAATAAATACTGAAAATAATGTCAGATTTTAAAATACCAGCTGTGCTCCAACACTTGCCTTCCCTTAAATCACCTGCTTTTATAGCTTTCTGCATCTTTATTACCCCTCACAAAGCCTGCCTGGGATTTCAGACCTCTGTCCCTGATTTTGATGGCTGTTTTCCTAGATTTCTACATCAAAGTGGTCAAAACATTCGCCGTTTCGGTTACTTTGAGCAGCGTGAGTTCCTGAAGTTAATCACCTTCCAAACATGTCTGCGAGGGGGAGACAGTCCCGGGTCTGGAGCCGCCCGGGGAGTCCGGCTCTCGGGGCCCGGCACGCGGGGCCGGCACGCGGGGCACGCCCGCCCGAGGCGCCGCAGCTCCCCGCGGGGACAGGACGCGGGGGTTCTGACTCCTGTGCTTTTCCTTATGTAGAAGGCGCGGATTGTTCTTCCAGGAAGAGCAGACAAGTAGGAGCAATAAGACTGAGCCGAATGGCACTCGAGCACACGGCAGCCGGGGAGGAAAGGCTCGCTGCCGGAAGCCTCTTCCCTCGGAGCAGACGCCGGGCCGGCCCCGGCCCGAGGTGGAACTGTGGCAGGAGGACCGCGCTCGGACGCGCCCCTACGTTCAGGCAGCCTGCTGCCCTGGAGGCAGTTTTGTGGGGCTGCCGAAGGTGGATTCGGGAGCCCATTTCAATATTTCGCCTGACAAACTCCCACGCCGAATTCCTGGAGAGATGCTGCCTGGGAGGGGAGCATCTGGGGGTGATCGTTCGCGGAAGAGCTTCTCCAGGGCGTGGGTGGCAAGACAGCAAGGGTCCCCGGCCATTTCTAGGTTCTCAGCGCAGACACGTGCTTTGGGGGATGCGCCGGGCCCGCAGCATGCGATTAGACGACGGTGCGCCAGGAACGCGGCCGACAGCTTGGCTGAAAGTGGGGAGTGCTTTCCTCACAGGCTCTTGGCGTTCTTGGAGAAGTGACCCGGGCCCCCTGCTCCCCCCGCCGGGACCCTTGGCCAGAAACAGCAGGACCGCCAGGTGAGACGGTCCACTCCGAGGACCCCCAGCCACACGGGCACAGTCAGAGGGCGAGCCCCCCGGGGGAGCTGCACCAGCTCCGTGGCCGTGCCTGCGTCTGCAGAGGCCCCTCGCAGTGCGGGAGGAAGCCATTGGCTCAGCCCGGTCGGCGGCTGCGCCCCGGAGGGGTCCCCCCAGCTCTGGGTGCTGTCGGCACAGAGGTGGCGAGACGCTGTATGTGCCCGGCTCTGCCCTCTGCCTCATCTGCTGCCTTGTGAGTTCACTGAGCAGACGACAGAAACATGATTGGTAGTTGGTGCTTTGGGGAGAGGTCCCTGCCGTCTGCGTCTGAGAGGAGGAAGGTTCAGAGGCTGCTTATGCGCCAGGAAGAGGGGCCCAGACACAGAGCGGCTCCTGCCCTGGGGGCTCGTCCGGACGGGCCTGGTCCCGGTTCTGCTCTCAGGACACAGCGAGGACTCTGCCGAAGGACGTAGGCCAAGTTGGAAACACGGAGATGCCGAAGTCTGCTTTCCGTGAACTGGACTTGATTTTATCCGTGACAATCTGTGATTTTTTTTTGCGTTAATTGACTACAAAATGTGTGTTTTACGTGAAGATAGGGAATGGACAGGCGCGTGCATTGCCCAGAGAATACGCTGGACAGATGGCAAGAACCGGGGTCACCGCCCCCACTCGCACTGAGTACGATTTCAGCGATGTACCCTAACACAAATCCTTTGGAAGGAAAACCGTTTTGAGAAGAACGTTGGGCCGTGGCCACGACCTCCCTGTTTTCGATGCTGATTTTCTTCTTCCTCAAAGACAATTTTTTACACCTCATCGCTTAACCTGACCTTGTGCAGTTGGGAGTGGGGAACTTGTTCTGATAGTCAGAACTTGAAGACAAGAGCCCCCAAAATGTGTTTCAAAGTCCTCCAACAGGACAGCGGAGGAGCGAGCCAGAAGGAGGACGGGCCATCGAGGGGTCCGGGGCACAGGCTCGGGGTGGGCTGTCTCCTCAGGCTGGTGACAGATGGTGGGGTCCACAGCCCAGGAACTCTCACCTGCTGAGGCCCCCGTTGACGTCTTCTTCTGCTCTGGATGAAGAACAGGAGTGGTGGCTTGAGGGGGCCCCCGGTGCCCCCCAGTGCCCGTTCTAGGCTGGCATGTAATACTCAGCACCGTCAGACGATGGAAGGAAAGAATCCAGAAGTGTACTGACTGATAAGTTCAAAGCCAGGCTGTGTCCCCGGGACGCCAGGGGCGGGGCGCGGCACCTCTGTGCTTGGGACACCTGTAGGCGTTTCGACATGTCCTGCCTTCTCGGGGCTCGGCTGGCTGCTCTAGAGTTTCCTAATCGTCACCGCTGACACGGCTGTTGATTTGCCTCACACCCCGAACACTTCAGCTGAAAATAAATTAGTCCGGCAGTTCTTGGAATTCTGTGTGCATTTAGGGACTTTTGGCTTCTTTCTTCCTGTCTGTAAACGGGACCTTCCCAGACTGACTTCTTTCAAACATAACCGAGCAAGGCAAAGCACATCGAAGGCAAAGGGCACTCGGTCCTGGCAAGGCTTTGGTCTAGACGCCCAGCCCTGCTCTGGGCGCCGCCTGGGCCGGTGCCCACCTGGGCCGGGCTTGAGCTTTCTCTTCCCAAAGCTGAAGGGATTGTGGGAAGCAACCAAGGAGACTTGGGTCGAAAACTATGATTTGGGGGTTTGCAAATTTCCATTTCTCCTGCTTTTTCCATGGTGACAGCTTATCTCGCACCGGAAGCTCTCAGGGACCTGTCTCAGAGCCAGCTTCCCCGTCTCCCCTGCTGTAGCCGGCAGGTGTAGACGTCGCCACCGCCGAGGCTCAGACCGGGGAGTGCTCCGGCTCTCCCTCCCTGTGCCTCTGCATCCAGTCGGCATCAAGCACTGTTAACTTCTCCCTTCGCGTGGCTCCCGGACAGTCTCTCCGGGAAGACCCTGTTCGGCATCTGCCTCGACTGTCTTGCTGGGACATCAGCATCCCTCCCTCCCCTTCTCTGCGCTTCCTTGTCGGCGTTCTCTGATTCATCCTTAAAGCAGCAGGCTGATTGTTGCTGGTCCTTACGGGGCTCTTCATAGCTGCCAGGCCCTGTGCTAGGCTCCGCGAGGTGAGCACCGTCCACATCCCCAGGTCGGACCTGCGGAAACCGAGACCCAAGGGGTTCAGGTGACACTCCTGAGGTCACAGGGATGTAAATGTCCAAGCCAGGCCATGACCCAGGCGGGCTGTTGCCGAGCACTGTTCTCCCTCTCAAAGCACCTGTCCTGCTCTCAGTTCTTCAAAGGATTCAGTGTTTTAATGAAATAAATCCCAAACAGCTTAGTCTGCCATTCAAGGTCCTTGTCACATGTCACATTTCCTACTGTCCATCTGCTTCTCCGGCTACCCCCTCCTGGCCCAACATGCACACGCACACACGCAGGCACACGCCTTCACTCGGGCTGGGGTCTAGATAGTTCAGCTCCCCCTGGCCCGTCCCCGGGGTAGGAGTTCCTTCTTTCCTATGGTTGAATAATACTCCATCGTGTACATACTCCATACACACCAAGCCAACAATAAAAGGCTTTGGAGGCCAAAGAGACACCACATCGGGGTGAGCTTTACAAAATAAGTTCATGAGTTCATCCACACTGCGCACTAAACTACAGTTATGTCTGGAATCGAGATTATATTTTAAAACCAGACATTTCTTACAGCTTGACTAAATACGCACCAGGCATTGAAAATGTCAACGGGGAACACGCAGGTTTAGCCGGCTGCATTTTGAAAGGACCACAGGGGGCTGTCGTTGAAAGGGCACCTTTCCCTGAAATTGCCCCGACATCCCCCACACCCCAGGGAATGAATGGGGAGCAAGGGCACTCAGCCCCGTAGGTCGTCTGCGCCAAGGGGCTGGGTGCCCACCCCCCACCCCCCACCCCCCACCATTGTGACTGACTGTTCGGGGATCAAGCCCAGGACTGTCATTCGGGAGTCTTCTCCAAGAAAAGCGCTCCCCAGGTGGTTCTGTGGATTTCTACAGACCTTGTATCCAGGACCGCACTTGGCAGTTCCCACCTCGAGCACAATTTATGCAACTTGACCTACAAAGAAAACACAGCTTGGCCTACAAAGAAAATTTGCCGATGGATGATGAAGTATTCTGTGGTCAAAGTCCTATAAAATGTATGAATTCTTTTGATATGATTCCTACATCCCTGGGATTTAATTGTGACTTAATCTTTAACAATCAAAACTGCTTATAAAAGTCACTTTTTGTAACGTAAACGATCATTCCCAGTTAATTGATTTTTGAAAGGTAAACTTACATATTTGGGTCTTCTTAAGTAGACCTTCTCTGCATAAACATCCAAACATAAGACAAACTAGATAATACTTATCAGCAATATCCTGATATCAGGGTATCTGATTGGCCTTAGATTCTGAGAATTCCACATACAGCCTTGTGAACCCTGAAGGACGTTTTATTTTTTTGGAAAAAAATCCCTCTGTAACCGAGAAGGGTGGGTCTCAGCGCGAGCACGTTGTCTCTGGCACAAAAGCCCGTACTCTTCTTCCCTTTACTGCGAGATGTCCTTCCCATGTTTGCTCAGCCGAGGGCCTCTGCCTCGTTAGGGACTCCCGGCATAGCAACGCGTTTCTTGCTCAGGTTGGCACCGCTGTGGCTGATGTTCTCTCTGCTGTTGGGAGGGCCGGTCGTGCTTTCTTGAGCATGGCCTTCCTGTGCAGTGGTTCTGACGCGTGCAGTTTGAAAAAGGAAACCAGGGAGACCTCGTCGATGAGGCCTGGTACCCTCACGTGCTGACCATTTATCGGCAAAAGCTGTTTGGTCGATACAACCAAAGCAGATGCACGAGGCTGTGGCCATGAATGCAGTCACTGGAGGGTCTGGTCTGTGTGGCCCAGAATCCTTCGCCGGGGCACGCAGATGGGCGGATGGGATTACATGGTGGAGCGTGCTGTTAGCAGTAGGCTTTCCTGGACGCCTTTTGTCCTGTTGAGGAAGCTCCCTTCTTCCTGTTCCTGGTTGGCCAATCCAACATACATCAGCGTCGGATTCTACCAAATAATCTCTGCTTCTATTGAGGAGAACGTATCGTTTCTCCTTTTAAATTGGCTAATATGGTGAATCGCATCGATTGCTCTGTGGATATTAAACTAGACTTTTATCCTTGATCGGCCAGGCTGTATTTTCCATTTTTAGATATTGTTGCACTCAATTTTATTTAGAGTTTTTACAACTGCCTTCGTGGCGAATACTGGTGCATAGATTTCTTATCTCATACTGTCTTCTTCGGGTGTTGGCATCAGGTAATGCTGGCCTCGCAGCTTTGTAATGGTGCTTGAAGTCCAAAATTGTGATGCCGCCAGTTTTGGTTTTCTTTTTCAATATTCCTCTGACAATTTGGGGTCTTTTCTGGTTCTATACAAATTTTGGGATTATTTGTTCCATTTCTTTGAAAAAAAGTTGATGGTATTTTGATAGGGTTTACAGTAAATGTGTAGATTGCTCTAGGTAGCATAGACATTTTCACAATATTTGTTCTTCCAATCCATGAGCATGGAATTTTTTCCCATTTCTTTGTGTCTTCTTCAGTTTCTTTCATGAGTATTATACAGTTTTCTGAGTACAGATCCTTTGCCTCTTTGGTTAGATTTATTCCTAGGTATCTTATGGTTTTGGGTGTTCTATTTTAATTTTTATAAACCTTTAAGATTTTCATGTTTGTCTTCTTGGAGAATTGATGCCTTCATCATTAAATAATATCCTTTTTTTATCTCTGGTAATAGTGTTGTACTGAAATCAACTCGGTCTGATATTAATATATGCACTCCAGCTTTCCTTTGATTAATCTGATCCTTTTATTTTGAACTGAGATTTATCTTTATATTTAAAGTGTATTTCTTGTAAACAGCATCTCATTGAGTCTTGCTTTTATTCTAATATGATATATTCTATTAGTTGATATATTTAAACTGCCAAAACTTAATGTAATTACTGACACGGTTGAATAAAATCTATCATCTTGCTAGCTGTTTCTTTTTGTTTCATCTGTTCTTGGTTTCCATTTCTCCTTTATTCTGTTTTCATTTGGATTAATTGAGTTTTTTTATTATTCCATTTTATCTTCATCATTGGTTTATTATGTATAACTCATTTTATAATGTTTTTATTATTTGCTCTAGTGTTTACACTACACATTTTTAATTGATCAGTATATATTGCTGCTGCCACTTAGGGCGCGGACATTAGGCTTGGCTCTTCCGGTCAATTGTCTACTTTTCCATATGTTTTACTTTCACATGTGATAGAAATACATACTTTTTATTGCTATAGTTTTGCTTTAAACAAGGGCAGGAACTTTTGTATTTCTCCTGCCCAATCTGCAGTGGGATTTACCAGTTCCCTGAGAATGACGGTGTTTGCTGTGTTCCTTACTGGTTTTTAAAGCTCTGACCCACAAGAGGCGTGGGTGGCATTGTATAGGGCACTGTGCACCTTCTCCTAACTCGATGCAGCTCCGTCTTGCAGACATGTGTTCCTGAGATGCGTCCTTACAACTCGCTCGTTGCCCCATCTCTTTTGTGAGCACCCAGTGGCATGCACAGAAGAGAGTGTGTGGGTGGATGCCGATCCCCAGGCTCTTGGATCCTCTCATCAGCCTATACTCAACCCTTAGCTGCTCAATCAGAAATTTAGCCGGCTTCTTACCTGTGTCTGGCACCCTCCTCCAGGCAAAAAAGGATTGTTCCATCTTTCCTTAAACACTTGTTGTTCCTTAGATCTTGAGTTGGTGGATTGCCTTATGATATTAGCTCTCCAGTGGATTCAAAGCCAAAGCTGTGGTTTTGAGGATCTCCTACATTTGCTCTTACAGTTTCTAGGATAGAAGGATACTCCTTTCAGCTTTCTTCCACCCACGGGAGCCAGAAGTCCTAATTATGTGTCTCACATCCATAGTTTCCTCCAGACTGCCGCCTCCTTTCATAGCATAGCAGGGCTTTGAGATCCAAAAGAACAGTTCTGCACAACTTGCCCACAAAACCCATCTTCCCCAGGAAGAAGGTCACTTCCCCTGTAGCCAAGATGTTAATCCTTTAGCTTCACTGTATTATCCTGCAGAGACCACATTATTTTTAGAAAGGTCTTCATCCACTCATGTGGATGGGTTGACCCAAGGGCCAGGGAGCCGTCGGGGTGGTGGCCCATCTGGCCGGTGGTGGCCCACCTGGCCGGCAGGAGGCACTGGAGGACACGCAGGCTCCAGCTGGCCCGAGCGACGCCAAAGTGGGCGGAGCCCTGAGGGTCTGGGAAGGGCCGCGCAGGTGCTGGGAGACTCACCTCCTCATGCTGGGAAGACCACAGATGCACGGTATACTAATAGGTGACCTTTTAAAGATCCTGTCGACTTTTGCCAATGCTAATAAGCGTCTGGAATAACAGCCCCGCAAAGGGCCCCGAGGACATTTGGCGGGTCTCCCTGCCTGTTTCTTGATGTTTCCTGGGGAATTTGTAATAACATTTTTAAAGACAGGCATTTATTTCCTCTTCTTCAAATAATATGGGGCACGGCATTTAGAAAGAGAGATGGCTACGCGGGAGGGAGAGTGAGGGTAGAGCTGTCGCAGGGCTATTCTGTTCATATGGTCGAGGGACCCCAAGCACCCCGATCTCTTGATGAGCGGTGTTTTCGACGAGTCCTGCGTATCCGCTGGGTGCTGAGTCCGAAGCAGCGCTGGCAGAAGGCTGGCCCTCTCTCCCGCTTCAGCCCCCACTGGATATTAAAACGGAGAGGCGCCGGCGGAATTAGACTCCCATTTACTAGGCTGAAAACAACCGTCTTTACTTTGTTCATATTCTCTGCTTGAGGGTTTTTTCTTACACACTTATGTTTTATTGGCAATTTATTATCCCCAGTGGAAGATACCCCAGCCTCAGCAACACGATCTGATGTACAAACAAAACTCATTTAATCTGACTCAGTGTATTACAAGCATTATAATCCCCCTTTTGACTTTAACATGATCGACTAATCTCATCTGTTCAGAGGGATAAGCCTGTCTCAGCCGTGATGACAGGCTTAGGGAAAGAGGGAAGTTAGGGCACTCTCGGAGATTATGCACTGTAACCACAGATAAGGCGCAGGATAGAGACCTGCCTACAGGTGGGCACTTGGGGAAATGGTGCGTCGAGGGCCGTGTGCGGCGAAGGTCACCATCACTGAGGCCGGGACGCGCACACACAGGTCTGGACCACCCCGGGCAGTCCGCGGGTAGGGGACGAGACAAGAGCAGGTGGCCATTGCTCACCGCCCGTTCCCCAGCAAGGACGATGCGTAAGAGACTTCTCCATGCGACGCAGTCCAAGCTGCTCGGGGAACTCCTCCTCGAAATGCTGCCTCCTTTCCAGCTGGAATGGAATGTGAGGCTTTGTTCTGGTCAGAAGCGTGGTCTGCGGAAGGGAAGAACGACCCGGATAAATGTCCAGGCTTGGGTGTGTGGCTCTTAGGGAAGGCGGGTCGAGCCAACGTTAGCAAAGACATCAAGCAGAAAGTGCTCCCAGGAGGAGTGCGGCTCTGAAACTCGGCCCAGACGTGCCGGAGACACAACCCCACGCACCACGCTGGAAACAGAATGCTCTTCAGTGTTATCTTACTTTAAGCAAAATGAAATATGTTTAAATAACAATAAGTGATCTGCTTTGCTACTAGGGCTTGCAAAGCTTCCCTTGCACACTCACAGTGAAGCCGGGTGGGGTTGATGCCACACAGGGTGCCCGGTCTGCGTGGAAGGCATCTCGGTCCCAGAGGCCACTGAGGCCTGGCGGAGGACGCTGTGCCGGGAAGCGTCTTTCAGAGGCCTGGCCGAGAACTGGGGTTCCCGGGTGACCCCTGCACTCCCGCTGTTGGCCGTCCCTGGGAGGAACGGTCTGCACGGCACAGATGGTGGTGCGGGAGCCCAACCTCCTCCAGCGGCCACTGTCCCCACTGAGCGGTCCCACGGCTCCGGGGCTCTGTCTCCACGGCTTCCGGTGGAAGGAGGCACAGCGTCTTCCCTTCCCAGAGCCGTGGACAGGGCCCCTGGGTGAGCAGGGACTGGGCAGGACAGGGCGGGTGCCAGGTCTCCCCTCAGCACGGAGCCACGCTGCCGTGGAGCAAACAGTGTCGTTCGACGCCCGTGTCACGTGGGTCTCCAGGACGACAGGCTGCTGGGCGGCCCCAAGCCCCACCCGGACGCCTGCCCCCGGGGCTGCAGACCAGCGTCCACAAGGGCTGCGGAGCTCAGGGGGAGCACCAGAGACCCTGGGAAAGCGGCAGGGTTGCTGCGGACAGTGACCTGGACTAAGACTCGATGTGCAACCCGAGGAAGGGCCCCCACGGGAGGAAGAAAAGCAAAGGGGACCCGGCGTCAGTGGTGGATGCAGGGAGGCCCTGCATGGGGCGAGGAGGGGCTGGGAGTCCAGCTGACGCCGCAGGAGGGCTGTGCCCCGCGGGGAGCTCAGGCTCGGGCGGGACGCCGGCTGCGGAGGGCACCGAGGCCCCAGTGGGATCGTCCGGCAGCGGTGTCCCCCCGTCAGCATCTGGGTGTCGTAGGCAGGAAGTGTGGTGTCCCAGACAGGTGTGTGGGGATTTCAGGACGGGGACCGTCCCCGCCAAGCTGGCGGTGGCCCGGAGTCCACACGCCTCCAGCTGACCCAGGGGCCGGGAGGGGCTGCTGGAGCCATCGGGGCAGTGGGTGGGGTGGTGGAGGGGGGTCCGGAGAGCAGGCAGGGCAGGGGATCATGCAAATGGGAGGGGCGGGGGAGGGGGAGGGAAAACTGACTCGGTGAGTAAGGGACTCTGAACTTGGAACTTCTCCTCAGTGTTGACGTGTCTCTGGCTATTTTCTTTCTTAGGGTTGTGACCTCTCTTCTCTGTTCCTCGAGGCCCCTCAGTCCCTCCTCTGGGGCTGCTGTGCCCCTGCCCTGTTTCCGAGCCCTGTCTGAGTTCTGGCTCCTCCCTCCTGGCAGCTCCTGCAGCCTCCTGCGACCCGGGCTCTGCTGTGCCCCTGCTGGTCCCCACTGTCCCCCTGGGACCTCTCCAGTAGAGGGACCTGAATGAATTCCTCTATCAGTTCTAGCAAGTTTTGGGTGGAATCCTTTGGGTTCTAGAGAACAAACTGAGGGTTGCTGGAGGGGAGGTGGGTGGTGGATGGGGTAGCTGGGGGACGGGCACGTGATGGACTGAGCACTGGGTGTTATTCACAACTGAAGCATCACTGATTCTACCCCTGAAACTAATAACAATAATAATAATAAAAAACATCACCTTAATGTTTCCCTATGTCGCATTACTGACCCTTCCTGCCATTCCTGTCTAATCTCGTCGTATGGATAGACGTTCATGGACGAACTTACGCCCGTGATTCTGTGACACAGAAGCAGCAAAGCTACAATGTCCGAAGAAACATTCTAACTAGTGCGGTTACTTACGGAATTACATCACATCTACCTTTATTCCTAAATATTTTAATCCAGAGGCACAGGTATTTCATTAAACAGAACTCACATAAGTTGAAAGATCTAACATGATCTTGTGCGTCATTAAGAAAGAAAAATACGACTGCTAATTAAGCTGGGACGCAATAGCTTAAAATTTTGTTTACTTATCAGTGGAGCTGTTTTGGTTTTGCTCCAACACGGGTCCTCAGGTTGCACAACTGTACATGCACGAAAAGTAAAATCATGCAAAACAGAAACGGTTTAGGAATCGGTGGCACAAAACACGTTAATTCAGGAACACATGCGACGGGAGGGAGCCGAGTGCCCGACCTGGGGCAGAACGGGCGGAAGTTGTCCGGAAGAGAGGTGCGCATGCACAGAGCCCCTGGGGGGGGGGGTCCCGGGTCTCGGCCCCCCTCAACGGGACACCCTCTGACTCGGGAAGGCAGGACGTGCCCAACCACGGCTCACCATCAAGGCAAACCCAAAACAAACTGTCCCAAATACTAGCACGATTAACCTCTTCGGTCTTCTCGCTTTCTCTCCCTAATCGTGTCCAGATGATCATTCTGGACTACTTTTCTAGGGTAAGGCCACGCACGTTGCATTTTGCTGGACATGCGTCATACATTATGGGGGGGGGGTCACCACATGGGGAGAAATATCCCCCAATCCTCGTGTAGGGTCCTCTGTCGGGATAATCAGTACATCCTGGTCTCATAACACTTTCATTTAATTCCCATGAAAATGTTCGCAATTCCAGACTCTATTTTAAAAATGAAGATGCTATCGGGGCTTTGGCCGAGATAGCAAATTAAGTCGAGATGTGCCAGGCCAGACTCGCGCTGCCGGTGAAGGGTCCTTCTTCGCGGACGGAGTCGGGCGAGGTGCATCAGGGTCCCAGCGAAGGGAGAAGGCCGTTTGTTTTCTATCTGGAATTTTTATTCCTCTCCTTGAAGACTTTTGTGGAGGATATAAAACAAGTGAGAACGTCTATGGGGAATCATCGGCTCTTCATGGCAGGCAAGAAATTCCAAAAATGTTTAGTCTGTTTCCCTCCATTCTCCCAAAGAAAAGGTTATATTTCCTTTTTCAGTGCCTATAATCTTTTTAGAACCTTCTCTTTATTGAGGCCATAAACATCACAGAGCAGCAGCAAATCATCACAGCCCGCAGAAACCCTATCCAAAAAGCCACCTAGCAAGTGATGCTGAGAAGTTGGTGCTGGCGATTCTTGGATTAGCTCATTTTATGATGATACTTACAGACCTGAAATGCTCGCGGCCATCATTGCCCAGCAAACCCTCTGGTGGGTGAAACTCGGGTGGGGTTCAAAGAGCCTATTGCAGGCTTTCAAACGCTCACCTCATGGCACCTTGTTTCATAATATGAGTCTTCAGTTTTTCCTAAAAAATATCACTGGAAGAAAATTGCCCCTTTGCCCTTCCTGACATAAAATGGAGGCGCCCACCGAAGTCAGACCCCCCTGGACGTTGGAGGCTTTGCCACTAGGTAGGCTAACCCTCGGCAGCTTCGCGCCCGCGTTCACGGGCTTCGTGGCCGGGAAAGGAGGTGCTGAGCAGACACCCCATCCCCTGATCGCACACCCCAAATGGAGACGTTTCAAAGATGCACTCACTGTTCTCGGGGGCTCAGGGCGTCCCGATGGCGCCCGAAGCACCACACTTCTCACGGTGTCAGTGACACAGGAGAACGTGTGCGCGGAAAGGTGAGCTGCGACCCACTCTTAGAAACAGCTGGAGAGTGTGCGGTTCTTTAGTGATCTTCTCAGGTTTGCAGGCGGCTCCACCACGGCTCCCGCCGCCCAGGGCTCGGCTCCGTCTCTGTCCCGCCGCGGGGTTTACCACGTGCACCCTGGGTCGCATGCAGGTTACAAGACTCGCCATTCCGCTTTCAAAATATGACCTATTTACCCTTCTTAAGCAAAATAAGAAGGCATATTTATTACTGTTCTACGTTAATCTGAAATGACTTTATGGGGTTTGCATCAGAACAATATTTCGAGAGGAGACTTTAGCTGAGTTTGGAAAAGTGTCTTCCATGGACGGAACACAGGCTTTGAATTTAAAGTGATGATTTGGGGATTAGACATACTTCAGTGTCACTCTGTGACCATACGTTGAGCTAAATGTCTAAAATCTTTAGTATTTTATGACCATAAAGTATATTATGATCTTTACAATCATCACCAGCTTGAGTTGTGTAACTGACTGTCCCAGTGTTTGATTGTCTAAACAAGAATTTATACTTTTACCCAAACATACCAAAACCGGGACAAAAGAAATACATAAATCTACTAAGAAATACATTGAAGGTGTGTTTTAATACACGCATATATGTTGAGGACCCTGGGCCGAGGGGCCACACTCAAACGCTGCCTGCCCCACCCCCCACATGGGGACCGTGAACTCGGGATCAGCCCGACGCAGGGGTGTGTAAGCCTCACGTGCGGTCTGCGGGATGGCTAGAAACAGGTCAGTGATCACAGATGCTAGCCCTTCTCACTTCCTGTCCTACCCATTTCTCTCTCTCAAAAAAAAAAAAACAAAAACCACCAAGAATTTTCTTGACATTAAACTATATTTGGAGAAACGCATTGCCAAGCAGAAAACGGGAGTATTGCTCCCTGTGGAATGATGGAGGAACCCTCTCCGGATTAGGAGGGTATTAGCAGCCGGTAGTCCAATGGCAAGTGTGCAAATCACATCTCTTTCTCTCTCTCACACACACACACGCACACGTGTGTGCATACGCTTCTAGGCATAAATTTAATAGTTTTGCATTTTGCTTCTATTGGGTGTTGCTTCTGAGTCTCTGAGACCTTTTAAAAAGGGAAAGTGGACGCCTCGTGCTTGTGGATTTCCACGGGGGGAGTTATGTCTGTGCCCCCGTGGAAGCCGGAGTCAGCTCTGTGCCGAGTGCGGGACAGTGTCGGGGGTGCAGGATAGCCAGGGCCTTGCTGTGTCCTCACCGACCCTGGGCACACCCCAAAGCTTGAGGGGTCTGGGGGGTGAGCGGTATGGGGGGCATATCCCGGGTTTTCCCGTGAGCTCTAAACCCTCATGATTCTTTGAGACCTGAATGACATTAAGCATGCTCAAAAATAGAAGGTAAGTTGAGGGTTTTGATAGAAAATATATATGTCAGTGTCCTTCAAAATGTCATTGTGTGGGTTCAGGATTAAGGAATAAAACACAGGAGAGAATATGGCAAATAAAGAAGCTGGTGGATAACAAGGGGGGCAGACGTCTCTGAGGAAGCCCGCCTTCTGGAGAGATCTGTGGATGGAGAGGCCACTTGCAGGAGTTACTACGCTGTATAAAGAAATCACAGCCACTGGGGTAGGTCCAAGTAACACGTCTCATCTTCAAATACTTTCTTCTTACTAAATATACCATTTTATTACGCCCTCCTTTTGTGGTTTGGGTTTCCAAGCACACTCCTGTTAATAATGGGAGTAATAATAACCATCACACATTACATCACAGGGCCCGGGATCCCATGTCTGTTTACACTTGCACAATGTAAACAGTTTGGATCTAAAGATGAAACTCGGCCAGGGGCTCGTCTTTGCTCTGAGCTAATTGTTTTTGGTGCCCAGATGGGAGAGGGCTTCACATGCCACCCGTGCTGAGCCCCCCGCCTGGGCACGCACAGGGAGGGGCGGGTGGAGCCTTGATGCCCCCTCTCTGGCTCTAACCTTGCCCCTGCCCTGGACCGTGCAGGGAGCACCCTTCTGCCCTTTCCCCTTGGCTAAGTCACGGGAGCCCCGGTCACCAAGCATCTCTGCAAGGTCTGTTTCCAGGCCACACTGAAGGGACCTGTGTACTGAAGTCAACATCATCGCCTTTTTCTGAAAAGGGAGTTTTAAATCATTATTTATGTGGGGAGCAAAGGGAAAAACATGGAGGACATTGGGAGAAAGAAAGGAAGGATGAATTGGGGGAAATCGGAGGGGGAGACGAACCGCGAGAGACTGTGGCCTCTGAGAAACAAACTGAGGGTTTTGGAGGGGGTGGGGGTTGGGTGAGCCTGGTGGTGGGTAATAGGGGGGCATATATTGCGTGGAGCACCGGGTGTGGTGCATGAACAATGAATCTTGGAACACTGCAAAAATTAAATTAAATTAAAAAAAGAATAAATGTAATAAAAACGACTAAGATATAATTCTTTAGGAAGAGTGAGAATAAGTCATGTTTTCTCAGACCCCAGTGTGTTGGACCGTGCGTGCTGGTGTTCATTGATCCCGTGGTTTCTGAACGTTCGAACAAACGGACACGTGGAGGAATGAAAGCCAGTGAGCATGAGGGGTACGGAGAAGGCCGTGCACAGCCCTGTGGGTTAGTCAGGTCTTTGCAGACAAAATTCGGCAAGGGTGACATTCAAACCAATTGACAGACCATTAATTTCTGAATCTGCAAATTATAGTGTATGAAACCGGATTTAATAAGTTCTATAAACTCAATTGGAGCCATACAGAAAGATTTGGTGACTTACGGCTTCCATTTTATAAATCCTAATTTCTTAGTTTCTACCTTGTGTCTTCTAGAACATCTGAGTTGATACGGCGTCCCGGCCACAGCCACGTTGTGCCACTTCGGCCTCTGCCCTGCCCAGAGATGCCCGCAGGTGCGTCCGACGCAGGTGAAATCGCCCAGGCCATTGGGGTCGAATCCGGTCATGTCGCATCCGTTGGCTTTCAGTAGACGAGATCCTTGAAGCTTAATGAAACAATGCTTTCAACTTAAAGGTGCTTATATTCTGGTGCGGGAAAGACATTTGCCCCAAACTCTACACTACAGAGGTCAAAGGTCAAGGGTCAAAGGCTAGAGATCATGGCAATCATAGGAAGCACAGAGGTCAAAGAAGTGATTCCTGGTCAGGAAAAAGCATAATGAAAACCCACGCCTGGGATCATTTTGATCAGCCTCCTGTTAAAAGGAATTGTTTTTATCCTAATGAAAGAAGGCTGATCATGGTTTTCGGCTGTGGTTTTAACACAGAAGATGCTTTCGTGCCACTGTTAGAGCAGTCATCACAACTCCTATCGCCCTATTGATTCATAGCTATTATAATCATTCTGGCAATTCGTTTTTGGTGCTCCTCTGCTAGAAAAAATACTATTTTCCAGGCTGATTATGGTGTTAGCAGTCGCTCCCACCATCAGAACACTTACCGATTGCTACGAACTTCGTAGCCTCCAAAAGGCTCCTAGGTTCACATTTTACAATATTTAGAACTGTCTGTGATTTATGTTATGCCGCTGAGCTGGGCCCACTTGGAATCTATGAAATGTCAAACCAGAAAAACAACAGCACTTTATAACCCTGGCTGGTGCGCGCACTCATTTACAATTTTATGGCACGCCCTCTTGATACTGAGAACTACTGGGATTTCTGAACTCTTTAAAGCCATCTTTATAAAGATTTTCCTGAGCCAGTAATTTTAAATGACTATGGTACCTTGTCAGGTGCCCTTAATTAAAATCATCTCCGAATGTCAGCAAGAGGAATGGAGTAGAGAATGATTTAAAGACCACAGACAAGTCTAGGTGAGTGGAGTTTTCCATCACATTAACACTTCCCTTTTGCTAAAGTGATTGAATAGATTATTTATGAGCATCAAGCAAATTTTCTGGAATTAAAAAAAAATAATTATATCCCATCCATTCTCCGGTACATTGCCCTTGTCGGGGAAAGACAAAATGAGTCACAAAACATTCACTGTGCTCTAGACAGAAAACCCTTTTCATAATTATTAGGTCCTGGTTCTGTGGGTCCCGATACACATTACTAGTAAATAATGGATTGTTTGGACTTTGCAGTCTCTGGGATTCCATTGTCTAAGACTCACAGATTAAAGGTATCACAAGAAACAGACCGGTGACGAACATTTTCCTTTGTGATGTTGTAGGCGGCAGGAGGGACACGCCATCATGAGACACTGATTTGGGTATTTTATTCTGAGAGGGAAGAGAGACGAGACGTGGGAGGGGATGTGTTCTGAGCTGGGTTTTCCCGAGTGACTGAGAACTAGCGTTCTCTCAGGGCTTTTCTAAAAAAACAAAATCTTATTCCCATGCCTTCCTCCCCGATCTAAGTGGGACCTGATTCTCCCTTAGTCACGGCTGGGTGGCCATCGCCAGCGTCAACGAGAGAGAGACATCTTCTAGAGCAAGTCCTCCTGGAGAGGACCTCCGGGTGCTCAAGGCACCTCAGGTCGTCCTTCGAGAGTGTGGGGTTCTGCACGGCATGGCACGGAGGCTAGCGCGGCCCCCCCCCAGACGCCGTCTTTTGGGGTGCCGCCGCAAGGTTGGAATTCAGGGTCCTTCTGATGAAGAATTAGGAGCTCTTGGGCGGCTCCGTGGTTCCTGGCGTTGGGGGAGTTGCAGGTGGGGAGCAGGAGGGCACTCGAGGTCTGGGGCCAGAGTCCCACGGTTGATGGTTTGGAGTTCTAGTCAGGAGTCAGGCACCGGCACCGGCGGGCGTTCTGAGACTAACCAGGATGCTGTGTGAAGACAAGTCAGACACCGGAGCTGCACTCGATCCTCCTCTTTGACTGTAGAGGCCGGTGCGGGTGGCCAGCGCTAGCCCCCCGCACTCCCATGATGCACTTCTGTACACAGAAGGCAGAGCGAGGACACGGAAGTCACGCAGACTTACAATTTTTGATGACGTAGGGTACAGAAAAGCCATTTTCCCCACTTGCCATATATGCTTATACGAATCTGTATGCGGTAAAAAATATTGTACCTTTCCATGAAGCCTAGTGATTTTAATATATTTTAACCAATGGCTTGTATGTGATGCACGTTTCATTTCTAGGTTAATCCAAATTTGCTTTTAGGATGCTGTGAACCAGATGTTCTTGGGGAAAAGAAAGCTTAAACTTTTTATTTTTGTGCGTCTATGTGTGTGTCTTGCTTGGGGCATGAGAATCATTTTTCTTTCTTCAGTGAGGTTGTTTCCAATTACGATTATGTTTGTGCTGCAAACATTTAAAAAATTAATGGATATATTTGGCTCTTGGTTTATCTTTCAACCTACTGGTATTAATCCAGTTATTATGCTAGATATTTACTTAAAACCCTATTCAAATGGCAGCCTCAGTAACAGCAAAAGTCGAGTGAACCGGGGTTCTCTCTCTCCCTGCCCAAACCCCAAAGCTGGGAAGGACACGTGGGTTCTGCCGAGTGCGCAGGAAAGCCACAGGTGCTCAGCATCTGGGGCCGGCTGACCTCAGATGCGGACGGACTGCCATGCCTGACGTGCTCTCGCTGCAGAAACCAAAGGGACTCATGTGGGAGGCGCCATCTGTCCCTGCAGCCACTGTGGCCGGGAGCCCGAGATGCCCCCGGGACCAACTGGCAGTGTGGCCACTCTGTTATTTGGTGGGTGAGCCATGGAAATGCAAGCGAAATCCCAAACATTCCTCTGCTTTCTGCAAAGCTCTAGCTGGGATGATGCTTTCCACAGCGGGGATGAACAGCCCACTCGGCCCCCATCCTCCATGTCTCCAAGGACCAGGTCACAGCAAGTTAATCAAGACGCATGTCCCAGTTTTAAGGGTGCAGCCAGTAATTTACAGGGAAAAGGCTTTATCAACCTGAAAACCTCTGTTAACCCCACTCGCCAGGTAGACCAATCCTCCAACAGGGTCTCGGGCTGAAGGAACCTCAGGAACTCGAGGACTCGAAGTCGACCATCCCATTTGCCAACGTCCTGCCTTCCTCCGGACTTCTGGATTTTCATATCTGTGTGACCAGTGTTTCCATGTCTAACCTGACCTCAGCATCGCTTCTGTAAAACTTACAGTAGAGAGGACTCTTGTAAGAAGTCCCAACTCATGTTAGCTCAGTTACAAACGAACAACAAAGGACATACACGGGCCCATTGAGTCAAGGATGGGAAAGCCCAGGCTCTCAGAGAAGCCAGCTGGGGCCCCGACCCCACTTTCCCTTCGGTCAGCACCCTCCCCCTCCTCCTTGCCCAGGACCGATGACCTTCCTCCAGGCGGGGGTGAAAGAGGGCACTTCCTGGCCACCCTCCTTCCAGGCACAGAGCAACCCCCCAGGAAAGAGAGGACTTGGATCCGGACTGAAGTCCTAGGCGAGGACGAAGTTTCATCCAGCTTTGGTCATGGCCCCAAATTGTCCCCAGTGACCAATGACCACAATCACCCAGGTCACGTGTCTTTGCGCGGCCTGGCAGGGACAGGGTCTCCGACTGCTCACTTGTCGGGTACAAACAGCAGGCCTCGAGGGGTTGAGAGGCGGCAGAGCCTCAGAAGAGGGAAGGAGAGGATCATCATTGGGAAGATGGGGAGGAGCCCTGGACCACATGGACAGCGGACATCGTCCTCAGACACAGACGGTCGTTCGGCCCACAGACCGTGCTCTCCCTGCACAAGCCCGAGCGTGTTCTCAGGAGCGGGGGTGGCACGGCCCACCCTGCCGGGCCGAGCATGGCCTGTGGCCTCAGGGGTGAGCCAGGCTCTCTGCTCCGTGGCCGACGGTTTGTGAGCCCCTTTGGCGGGTGCATTAGCCTCTCAGAGCATCAGAGTCCCCGTGTACCAAGCAGAAATGACCGCGCTGTGTCAGAAGGTTCTCAAGAGTAAGCGCTGGGGACACAGGCTCAAGAGAGGACCCACGGCCGTGGCCGCAGGAGCCCGCGAGGCCAGGCAGGGGGCAGCAGCCCTGGTCCGGCTTCCTGGGCTCGCCCCTGCCACCACTAAAGCCACAGTGGAGGACGGCATTGGGGGACTCGATGGCCTGCGCCCCGGGGCCAAGTGGTGGCCAGGAGCCCCACATGGTGCAGACTTGGTCTCGCCTCCTTCTCTTCCTCCTGTGAGAAGGGTATTGCAGGGCACGTGGGGGTCGCCTGCTCCACGCCCGTCCCCTTTCCCCGAGGAGACCCCCATCTCTTTGGACCCGCCATCTGCTCCACAGCCTGCGGGATTATATGAGGTCGTCCTGGCCTCCGGCTGCTGGGGCCGGAGAACCAAGTCCCTCCCTGGTCACCGGGTAGAGCAGGCTGTGAGCACGGAGCCCCCGCGGGGAAGCTGGGGCGTCAGTGGGACCTCCCCAGACAGGGTCCCCCGGGCTGCCATGCCCCGTCAATGGTGAGGTGTCTGTGGCTCTCACAGGGAAGCCTCGTGACAGTCGACACGGGGAAGAAGCCGAGAAGTCATCGCAGGGCTTTGTTTTGTTGCAAATTCCCGTTCAGAATATAGAAGGGCCACATTTTTCGTGTCCAATTTACAGTGACGGTCACTGAGATCTTGAGAGAACCTGTGTCATCTTGTAGAGATTTCTAACCACATCAAGAAAGGTAAACAGCTTTATTCAGACCTGCCTAAATCAAGTGGAGCTGGAATGTACTGGGAAGTATTTAATTCCCTCAGTTTATTCCCCAAATTATTGCTTTACAATTGGATGAACCTTAGGATATGGGTATGCAGAAGGAGGAAGCTTCCCATGAAGGCAGTGCTGCTGGTGATCTTTTCTTCTAACTTCTATTTCTGCCTTTTGCATTTTTTAAGTTTTTATTTAAATTTCAGTTAGTTATCCTACAGTGCTCTCTTAGATTCAGATGGACAACACAGGGATTCGTCACTAATGTACAACACCCTGTGCTGATCACGAGAGGGGCCATCCTTCATCCCCGTCACCTGTTTCACCCAGCCCCACCCCGCGCCCCTCTGGTGACCTTCAGTGTGTTCTCCAAGGTTAAAAGTTTGTTTCTTGGTTTGCCTCCCTCTTGTTCCTTCCCCACTGCTTGTTTGTCTTGTTTCTTAGATTTCACATAAAAGTGAAATTACATGGTATCTGTCTTTCTCTGACTGACTTATTCCATTTAGCGCAATACCCTCTAGTTTCAGCCATGTCATTGCAAATGGCGAGATTTCATTCTTCTTGCTGGCTACGTAATGGTCCGTTGTGATATATCCACAACTTCTTTATCCATTCATCTATCGGTGGCCACTGGGGCTGTTTCTATAGTTTGGCTGTTATAAATAAAGGTATAATAAACATTGGGGTGCATGTATTCCTTTGAATTAGTATTTCTGTGTTTTGGGGGTAAAGATCTAGTAGTCAATTGCTTGGTCGTAGGGTAGCTCTATTTTAACTTTTTGAGGAACCTCCTCCATACCGTTCTCCAGAGTGGCTGCACCAGGTTGCATTCTTACCGACACTGCAAGAGGGCTCCCCTTTCTCCACATCCTCACTAGCACATGTTATTTCTTTTTTTGTTGTCGTTTTATTAATTTTAGTCATTCTGACAGATGTGAGGTGATACCTCATTGTGTTTTTGATTTGCATTTCCTTGATGATGAGCGACACTGAGCATCTTTTCATGTGTCTCTTGGCCATCTGGACGTCTTCTTTAGGAAAATGTCTATTCATATCTTCCTGCCTATTTTTCAGTTGGGTTATTTGCTATTTGGGTGTTAGGTTGTATCAGTTCCTTATATATTTTATAAATTACTAATCTTTTATCAGAATGTCATTTGTAAGTCTGTTTGTTGAATGTTTCCTTCACTCTGGAGAAGCTTTTTGTCTTGATACAGTCCCAATAGTTTATTTTTGTCTTTTGCATTTTTGATTTTGAAATGCAAGAGATAAGGAATTGAAGGGTGGGGTGGTAAACTCTCCCCAAATTTCTAAAAATCTTATTTTTGTGATCTTGCTTTCTCTGTGAGGTAATTTAAAGTACCAAGTGCATGTGACCAAATGATGAAATTATCTAACAAGAAGTGGGAAATGAGGAAAAAAAGAGAAAAAATGGAGGAGAGAAAAGAAAACAGAAGGTTTATTAGGATCCCTTGGGCTCAGTCCCTTGACAGTCAGTCTTCCTGCCTACAGACAACATCCTCTCTCTCCAGGCACAGCTCACGCTCTAAGCTCTGGCCCTGGCAGCACCCACCATCCCTTACAAAAACAGTTTTTTATTTTGGGAATTCTCACGTGAAAAAGTACTTGTACACACACACACACAGGCGTTCACACATCTGTATGTATGGGCTTGCATGCATACACACACACACACACACACACACACACACACACACACCACTCACCCCCGAGTCTAAGATAACTTTTTTCCTTGGTAAGAAAACAAAGCTTTGGCCACTCGGATTATGCCTCAATACCTGTCTCTTGTGAGCTTTGCTTCCAAATTTCCTGCCTCTATCAGTTTCCATTCCTTAGATGATCCTGACTTTCAGCCATGGCAATCCATAAGTGGTTGAGTCTTTGAAGACTAAAAAATTCCATCCTCCTATTATGCAGAAAACACTACTGGAAACTAATGATGTGGTGTGATTTCTCTTGGTCACATAACAGAGTCTGGATGGTTTAAAATATTCATCATGGCATTCTGAGTGTATTTGGGCATATGAGACATCTGCTAAATCCTAAGGAAACACAATTTTAAGTGAGCTACTTCCTCTGCATCTCTACAAAGGAGCTTGCCAACACAATGGGGGAGGTTGAGCTGCTTCTCCAGAAAAAAAATCATAATTAAGTTTAGTTCCTAAATTTCATCCAGTAGTGAAGAGGAATTTTAAAACAATCACCCAGGTGCAAGATGAAAAAGAGATGATAAAGAGGCAGAGGAAGGGAAGTTCGAACACACTGTGTGTTACTGGATCCATAAGAGGAATTAGCTTGAACTGGAGTTCTCCTGGCCATAGGCACAGACATTTATAGACACATGCACACACACAGGCTAGTCGCATGGTTTCCCTTACTTTGCCACTGAGAAGATCCAGGAGCAAGGACACCCATAGCAATGTGCACACCAAGACCCTAGTGTGGTTTCAATACCGTTCTCTAGTAAAGGATCCGGAGCTTGTTGGATAAGTAACTTGTCCTAGGATTGGGGCAGGAAATAATACAAGCGAAGCTTAGAACGTCTTGTTTCCAAAAGTGAGGAAGTGCTCAAAAGATGAATGGAGGTATGTGCAAGGACGCAGAGGCCGACGGGAAGGGCACCAAGGGCCAACAGCAGAACCATCTGAGCGATGGAATAAATAACACAATGTTGTGTTACAATGCCCAGTGTAAAATAAGTATCAACTAGTCTACACACAAATGAGTGAGTAAATAATTGAATGAGGGTAGAAAAGATAAATTCCCAAGAAGAGGGATTCCAAATAATTTATGTAGATACTCTGCTCTCAAAGGTGCAGCATAGCTCCCCTCTCCTTCAATGTGAGCTGTGCCGAGGAACTTCTTCCAAAGAGGACATGATGGAAAGTGGGAGAGACAAGGAAGGAGGGGGAGGAGGAAGAGAAAATGGAAGAGGAGGAGGAGGAGGAGGAGAGGAGAAGGAGGAAAAGAACTCAATAGTGGAGAAGTCTGGCAGACACACCCCTATCAGGGGATGGAGGTCAACGCCAGCGCTGGGAAGTCGAGCCGGCAGCACATGATAGGATGCCTTGGAGACGGCACCCTGCCTCTGTGGTCCTCCTCCCTGATCCCACAACCCCAGGCTCAGCCGGGAAAAACATGAGACAAATTCCGCTGCATAGGCATTCTACAAAATACCTGACCAGCCCTTCTCAAAACTGCCAAAGTCATTAAAAACAAGGAAATTCTGAGGAAATGTCTCAGCCAAGAGGAGCCGAAAGAGGCAGGATGACTAACTGTAATGTGGTGTCTTGGATGGGATCCTGAGACAGAGAAAGTACTTTAGGAGAAAAGTGAAAAATTCAGAACCAATTATGGAGTTTAGTTAATAAGAATGCATTAATATTGGTTCACTCGTTGTAACGAATGTAACATATTAATGTAAAACATTAACAATGGGGAAAATTGTGTGAGGCATATACAGAAAGTCTTTGTACCATCCTAACAATTTTTCTGTAGATATAAAATTGTTTTAAAATATATACATAAGGTTAGGGCGCCTGGGTGGATCAGACAGTTAAGCGTCTGCCTTCATTCAGCTCAGGTCGTTATTCCAGGGTCCTGGAGTGAGTCCCACATCGGGCTTCCTGATGAGCAAGGAATCTGCTTCTCCCTCTGCCCCACCCCCCAATGGTGCTCTCTTTCTCTCACTCTCTCTTCCTCAAATAAATAAAATCTTCCAAAAAATAAATAAAAATAAATAAAATACAAGGTTAATTTTTAAAATAAAGCAAATAATATAAAATAAACAAAAATAAAACCTATAGCTAATATACTTAATGTAAAATAATGAATGCCTTCTATCTAAGACAGCAACAAGGAAAGAATGCTCTCACATTTCTTATCCAACATTGTACTAGTCCAATAAGGCAAAACAAAGAGATTGAAAGCATACCGTTTGGAAAGGAAGAAATATAACACCTCTATTTGCAGATGACGAGATTGTCTCTGTAGAAAATCCTAAAGCTTTCCTACTGTCTCCCAGACCTAACAGGGAAGTCAGTTCAGCAAATCTGCAGAACACAAGATCAACACACACAAAACCCAGCTGTACTCCTAGAAACTAACAAAGGACAGGCAGGAACCAGAATTAAAATCACAGTATCCTTTGCAGTTGTGCCAAAGAACAGGAATTACTAAAAAATCATGTAAGGTTCTGTATGCTGAAAATTGATAAATGATGATGGAAGAAAGCAAAGAAGTCTTAGATAAGTGGACAAGTATTTCTAAATAAATGGGTAGACATACCATGTTCATGGAGTGGGAAGCTCATCTTAGGAAAAGACTCATTTTGCCTGAATTGATGAATCGATTCTTATCTTTAATGCCACCCTTTTCAATATTCCAGCAAGGTTTTTAAATATAGAGACACTGTTTCTAAAATTTGTATGTGAAGTTACAGGTCCGAGACCAGCTGAACTATCTTTGAGAGAGAAGAATAAAGCAGGTGGAATTATTGTACTAAAGGCTGGTCTAGGGTGGTGAAGAGGGCCTGGGGCTAGTGCAGGGACATTCGCACAGATACTGGAACAGAGGACAGAGCTCAGGAATGGACTCGCACAGATATGTATGACTCACACTGACTTTTCCCAAAAGTGCAAAAGTAATTTAATGGACAAAAAACAGGCTTTCAACAAATAACGCTGGAGTAAACTCCAGGCAGGACAGACTATAGCTTATACAAAATCACGGGCCTAAAAGCAGAATACAAAACTACCAAACATTTGGGAAAAAATAGGAGATACACATCTGGATCTAGGGTAAGGCATGAATATCTTGGACACGGATACCAGAGGCTGGACCTTTAACGGGGAAGATTATGCGTCTGCTTTCATCAGAATGTGATAGTTTACTCTGCGAAGGATCATATTAAGATGATGGAAATGTAAGATGGGCGGGTATGCCTCCACACCGTGCTTTGGACAGATGATTTATCTCAACTGTATAAAAAGAACTTCCCAAAACCACCAGTATAAAGGAAACAATCTAAGCAGAAAAATGCCAAAATCATAAATGGTCCACAAAGACAGAGAGATGGCAAAAAGCACAAGAAAAAGGTTTGTTGTCATTATTTAAGGAGATGAAAATAAAACCAGAGTGAGATATCACTTCACACCTGTCCGAGTGGCTAAAATAAGAAATAGTGACCCCAGTGGGTGCTGGGGGGAAGGAGAGGGACTGGGTCTCTTCCACGTTGCTGGTGAGCTTGGAAAAAGTGCCACCCGACCTGGCCCTCAGGTAGCACGATTGCTCCCACGTGAGTGAGTCCGAGAGTTGGCGAGACCTTGGTCAGGCAGGATGCACGCAATAAAACTCTCAGAACGGCTCGCTGACATTGCTGTTTACTTGTGGGATTATCTGAAACTCAAGTAATAGGATTTTCCTATTAACATTTAAGTATAATAAAGTCTAACCAGAGTATATCAACTAGATTTCAGAAATGATAACAGTTATTTAAAATTTTCAGAACTCAACTTCTGCAACAACTTGGACGGGACTGGAGGAGATTATGCGGAGTGAAATAAGTCAAGCGGAGAGAGTCAATTATCATATGGTTTCACTTACTTGTGGAGCATAAGGAAAAACATGGAGGACATTAGGAGAAGGAAGGGGAAGATGAAGGGGGGAAGTCAGGGGGGAGAAGAACCATAAGAGACTATGGACTCTGGGAAACAAACTGAGGGTTTTGGAGGGGAGGGGGGAGCCTGGTGGTGGGTAGTGAGGGGGCACTGTGATTACACAGAGCACTGGGCGTTACACGCAAACAATGAATCATGGAACGCTGCATCCAAAACTAAGGATGTACTGTATGGTGACTAACCTAACATAATAAAAAATAAAATTTTCAGAACTCACATGCTAAGTTTCTCAAAGTGCTGGCTGCAAACTGGAAATGAAGCTACACTAGGTAATCATCATGGTAAGTTTCTTTATTCTTTTTTTATCACTTTTTTAGTTCATGCAGAATGTTAGAACAAAGGACTTTTTTTTTAAAGATTTGATTTACTTATTTGACAGAGAGAGAGATCACAGGTAGGCAGAGAGGCAGGCAGAGGGAGAGGGGGAAGCAGGCTCCCTGCTGAGCAGAGAGCCCAATGCAGGGCTCGATCCCAGGACCCTGAGATCATGACCTGAGCCAAAGGCAGAGGCTTAACCCACTGAGCCACACAGGTGACCCGAGAGCAAAGGAGTTTTTAAAAGGAAACAGAACTTACTAATAAATTGAAAACATAGAATTTAATGTATAAATATAGAAAATTAAAAGAAAGGCAACCATATTTATCCAAACTGTCCGATTATCGTCTCTTAGGTATAAGTTTTTGCATCAGAAAGCAAAGCAGAAACAAAGTCGGTTTTGAAATTCTCTTTGGACATTCCTCTAGCTTTGCCTGCATTCTTCAGCAACCCTGGACTGACTCGCCCTTGAGCTAATTCGGGTGGGGGAGCATAGCAGAGCGAAAGCCCCGGTCATACAGACGATGAGATGCAGCCTTTTGTGACGGTCCCTTCGCAAAACCAACCCTCCAGCAGTGCCGGTGGCTTCGGAGAACCTGACCTCACCAGCTTCCCTCAGCTCGGCCGGCCTCGGGCGAGCCGATGAGCAAGGCCAGTCCCTCCGAGTGCCCTACTGTAGCCACGGGTATGGCTCGGGGTAAGGATGTGGCTGAGTTTGCTTCTCCTGAGATGCACATCTGGACCAAATGGACGGAAGGAAGGAGGACAAGGAGCAGAGACAGGCACCTTCTCTAACGGCTTCTAGAGAAACATCCTGTTGCAGGTTCTGGTCGCACTTAGATCACATACCTCTCTGTCCACCATTGCTGTGGCCGAGGGGAGAGAGTATCCTGAGGAGACAGGCTTGGGCCTACGCTCGAAACATTGCTTGACACCATTATCTGAGAGCTGGATCCAGCGGTTCCTGAAGCCAAGGCAATTGCATGTGTGTGTAAGTGTACGTACAATACAGGTTTCCCTCTGTAAATACGTGCATATACATGCTGCCTACATACCTCTATAAACACACACGCCATCTCAGGCTAGGTATCAATTTTTATAATCAGTGTTAATAAGTCATTCATATACAAGTTTTTGTGTTCAATGCTATATGCATTACAGATGTCCACCTTTCTCTCTGTAAGATGTTCTGCGAACACCGTGTTTGATTACCGAGCCCCTAGAGATCACACACCAGCCACTGCGATTCTAGTGCACACACCCTGCTTCTTCCAGAACGATCCTGGGGGGGTCGCCTGGGCCTCGTGCGGCGCACCCACCGCAAAGGGGCGGGAGCTGGTGCAACAGAGGTGGGGCTGGTGAGCCGAGCGGCGGGCGCGAGGGGCGCGAAGGGGCCGGCACGCAGCACCGCCCTGCACGGTGGTTCTCCAGTGAGGCCGGCGTGAAGCAGGACCTCGTCTAGTCCCCCTTCACACACCTGCTCCCGCCTGCTGAGAGATCAGGTTCTGGGCGAGGGGCGGGCAGGAGGGAAAATGGCATTTTGGACATTTGCAATTTCAGAGAAATGAAGCAGGTTTCCTAGGGTGCGTCTGTTACCATCTGTGCTGCCTTCTGCCCCCCCCCCCAAAACGGGGGTGGGAGGACCTGGGGTGCTCCCCAGGGCGCTGAAGACCTGTGTGGACCGGGAGGGGCAGGGCCGAGTCAGGTTAGGATGCACATCCCCTAAAAGGATCCTTTTCAACAGTAACTTGCAAAGTGAGTCTGAGACAGGAGCTGAGGGCTGAGATGGGGCAGGGAGTGCGGGGTCCATGTGGGAAGGGCCCCGGAAACCCTCATGAGGAGGAGGCTTGCGTTGGCCTCAAAAACGTGAAACAGAAGACGGGAGCCCTTCCTCCATGGAGAGGTGTGCACAGCCGGTCACCCCACAGTGAGGAGGCTGCTCGCTTAGGGCACCAGAGATGCCGGCAGAAGATCGCCACCTGCCCGTGGCGCTGGTGAGCCACACGCACCCCGGGTAAGCCCGTCCGCGGGGCTCGGGCCGGCGCTCCTCCTCCTCTCCTCTCTGCAAACTGGGACCTCGCAGGCTGAGCGCGAGCGCTGGGGCTTGTAGAAATACCTGAACGTTAACATGTCGGTAAATTAGCCCTCCTCGGTCACACAGAGGTGTTTTTACCAATGCAAGTGAGGCCGGCAGCTACCTTTTCAGAATAATTTTTAGCAAGAGTTTTGTAGAGACATCTCCTGCATGTGCCAGTCTTCCGGAAAGAATCTGCACCAGGTTTCATGGAAACACACGTGGAGAGGCTGGGATTTCTAGGCGGGCTCCGCCTTTCAATCTGCCGTCATCTGAAGAGTCTTTGATTCTAAGCTGCTTTGAATTTTCCGGCCGCGGCGAGCCTCCTTCCGAGGCTGCTGTGCGCCGGGCGGGCAAACTGTGTGATGCTCAGCGGCGTGGCGCCCGGGCTGTTTTCTAATGAGTCCACGCGGCTCGGCGGCTGCGGGCCGTGCGTGTACGCATCCCGACCTCGTCCGCGCCTGGGCTGGAGGGAAGCACGGTTGCTAACCAGTGGCGTCACGTGAACTTGCTGCATCGTTTGCTCCTTCACACGCGTGTGTCTCCCGCCAGCACCACCGGGGAGCACGCGGACCCCGGGGGGCAAGAGAGCCGCGGCCTGTGTGCGCGCATTTACATGGCTTTACTGTTGACGTCCCGATTTCTTTGCACTTGTGTTGCACACTCTGGGGAAAAGAGGGGCAGAAACACAGAGGAAATACGTCTGTGTGGGTTGGGGTAAAATATGTCTATTATACCTCTACGTGGTAAATGAAGGAGCTCCTTTTCAATGACAAAGAGTTGCGGTGGGGAACGTGCTCATTTCCACGGAGACCGGCGATCACGGGGCCGCCGCCATGCTCATCGCTGGTCTTCCTCAAGGGCTGCTCTCCATATGGCACGCCCTCCCGGCATCCCTCCCGCTGGCCTCTTCGTCGCCACAGCCCGACAAAGCCGTCTTGTTTTCCTCGAGGGGAGCCAGAAACTTCACCTCTGAGCAGCGGCCTGCTGACCTCGCCCTCTCGTTCCTCATGTGAAACCCGTTAGGTCCGAGCCGTCACAGGTGAACCCAGAAGGCCAAATGTTTGATTTTAAAAAGATAAAATCAGGCCAACAAATGATAAAAACTAATAACTACAGGTAGGGGCTTGGGAAGGGAGTACTCTTGCCTGTTCACTTTTTGGACCATTTTCTGTGAACGAAATCCCTATTTCTTAGCACCGCTGCAATCGCCCTCTGCGGCGGGAGCCTGGCGCACCACCCACGCTTGCGTGCCGTTTCCTTCCAGAGAAGAATAGGTTGCAAGGAGTAAACATAAGAAGTAAATTTGTCATGCCTGGGTTCTCTTTTTGTCCCACTGTGTTATTTTTTAACCAAGCTCTGCTCCGGATTGCGCTTTCCCCCTCCCTCTTCAGATTACATCCTTCTGATCGGCGATATTGCCGCCCCCAGAAGGCAGAGCTTAACACGCTGCCAACAGCCGCTGGCCCCGCACCAGCCAGCCCCCGCTGCCCGGCAGAGGCAGGACCAAGTCCCCCCGCAGCGGAGCTTCCGGGGAACGGGAATCAGGAAGGAGCGGTGGAGCCTGGGTGAGGGAAAAGCAAGCTTGTCTTGATGTGCGGGGAGGCAGGGAGCGGGTGCCAACCGCCCCCGGAATACCCACGGGCACGACCGCCCCTGCCGGGCGTCACGTTTAGGAAAACAGGTGCCCCCTTGCCAGGAGCTCCACACATTGCCGCCGCTGGCTGGGAGGTCGTGCCCACGTCTCAGGCCCGGAAGTGTCCCCAGCAGGGTCGGAGTCTGAGGATGACAACCGAACGTGAGTGGGGCCATCCGGCAACCTGCACAGGTATTTCAAAAACCTCTGACAAGGTGACCCTACTAGGACAAGATGGAAGGTTCTGGACCCATTTCTCAGTCACGATAGGGCTTGACGGTCTTGGCTTATTGGCTCTGAACACAGGTATGATGCTGTAGCCGTCTTTCTGGGGCTTTCAGTGGAGAGCCGCCGGCAGGGCTCAGTCACATCTTGGGGACTTCCCAGAAGACGGGTCGTCTGGGCGGGCCAGTGTTCTCACGCCCCTGGCAGGTGGCTTCTCCGTGGTTGGGTTCTGAGCTTGTTTCATAAATTATGACTCCCTTGCTGCGACCCTCTCGATCATCCAAAGGGGACCCCACAGAGCCCCCAGTGCCCTGAGCCACGGAAAGACCGAGCTCCTCAGCGTCCTGCTGTCTCAGATGCAAACGTGCCCGAGGCTACCCTCGATTGGGAGAGCACTTCTGCATAGGCGGGCGGACAGCTGCGATGGAGGCTTTGTTTTCGTCCTGATGTGCTCTAGCAAGCGCCTTTTATTTTTAACTGTAGTGGAGAACACATCACATAAAGCTCCCCTCGGACCCCTTGCAGTGTGCAGGGCGGAGGTCCCTGGGGACTGTGGGAGGCCCCGCTCCTTTCTCAGCTGGCAAGTCCCTGGACTCAGTGAGGACAGCACCCCAACGCCCTGGCCCCACGGCCCTGGTCACCTTCCTTTCTAAGGACACATCAAGGATGGAAAGGTTACCAAGATTAACTTCTCTCCTTTACTCGCTGAGTCAGCCTAGATGTGCTTGCCTGAAAGGTTTACGAACAGAAGGAGGTAGATTGGAGGCTAAAGTGGAAATAGGGCTGAAAAGTGGCAAAGAAGGACTGAAGGGTTGTTCAGCTTCTGACACGGGCTGTGGAACCATCCGGAAGGAAACTGGGCTCACACCCCACTGTGAACTGCGAAGGGAGAACGGGGCTTCCTCGGGTTCTCCTAACTCGGGTTCCTCGAGTTCAAACCCCACGGGGACGGTGTGGCTGAGCGTGGGGCTCAGGGGGCACCGCAGTGGGAACGGCTTGTCCCAAGTTAGCCTCGGCCCGGAGCGCAGGACGGGGATCCGGGGCCACGTCGGCTAGGTCTCTGGGGAGCCGCCACCCCACGCGTTCACGCGCAGAGAGGCTGGCGGCGCAGTGGCCCAGAGCCCCTGCCACCCGGGGTGTCGGATGAGCGGGAGCACAGGGCGGGTCCCTGTGCGCCAAGTGACCTGGGCAGCCGCTTCCGCGCAGACGGCGCGCAGGTCCCGGGGCTGAGGCCAGCTGTTCCCGGTTCGGTCACGGGAAAAAGGAAAAATGAATGCATGTTTGTTAGAACCCTGCACGGTCTTGATTAAGACACCCGCGTTCTGCGGAGCAGAGCTGTGGGGGTGGCCCGCGGCCCCCGGATAGCCCTCCGCGGGTCCTGCAGCCGACCGCAAGCCCGGGCCCCGGGAGCACGGACTTAGGGCCAAATTCGGTTTCCTCGCAACCGTTCCGGCCTCACTGTGTTTCCAGTCTCCGAAAGGGTCCGCGCTGGGGCGGGAAGCAGGAGCCGGGACAGAAGCGGTGATCCGATGCGTGTTCGTGCAGATTTGGAAACACATGCATGTGTCTTTGCTGGAGGGAACCAATGCTTGGTACACGTTCGCTGCTGCCTCTAGGCGGACGGCCTTCGTGGGACCAAAGGCGCCTGCTAGGAGATGCCCTGCAGGAAATCGAGCGCGGTGAGCGAACCTCACGCTCCTTCCATGGGCTTCCTCCCAGGTGGCCCGCTCTGCGCAAAAGGGTGCCGGCTGGCTGCACGCTTCCCACGCTCCCGCCCTGAAGAACTCCATGGCAGAAGGAGAAGAGAACCAGAGGGAACAACAAATACAAGAAGAAATACGAAAATGTTTATGAAAACTTAACCTCATTTGCCAAAACTTGTTCCCTCTTAATCATTTTCGAAGAATGAGACACTTCTGTGAAAACAGATACAGAAATCTGCATATTAAAACATTTTTAAAATGCATAAATTCCAAATGGTACGAGTTGGCTGAAAATAATCTTGCTTTTTTTTTAGCGTGTTTCCTATTTGTTGTAACATTTGAATGCTTTCCAAATTATCTTTCAGATTTCAGCTCCTTTTCGTTTGCGAGTGTTCAAAACAATGAAGACAAGAAAATGGATTGCAGCCTGTTTTCCTCTTTTTCTCCTTAAATATAAGATTTTAAAAATTTATTTCTCCTTATTTATTTATTTGACTGTTTCAGTCCCGGCAGCATCTAATGGCCGCAGCACAGCTCACGGGGAGACCGGGGACCTGCAGCGCGGCGGCCAGGGGCGGGAGCTTCTGCGCACAGCGGGTCAGACTGTGGGTGTTCCCGGGCTCCTCCAGCTTAGCTCAGGCTCTCAGGGCGAGAAACAGCGAGACTCTTGGGGACATGTTCTTTAAATGGAGATTTTTCATGCACTGGTCCCTCAAAGATAATAATTCACCGCTATCTCTCTTCCAGAAACTTCACGTGTGCACACACACCCGCCCCAGGCCCCGAGACCCTTGTCTGTGCGGGCTAACATCCGTGACGCCCGCCTGCCCTGATGCTGGGGGGGGTTCCTGCCCACGAGAAACACGCGTGCTCTGAGCACGTAAGTTATAGCAGATTGACTCTTCGCGATGTCACAACTTCGTCCATATTCCCAAGTGTTCCTTTGTTCACTGGGCGTTCTCTTACGCACCTGGCGCTCATTGGTTATCTTCAGCATAGTTCCTCCTTTTAAGAATCAGCGCACCTACCTCTGTGATAATCCATTTGGATCACAGTTCCCCAAATCGTCGGCATCAAGCCAACGGTGGGGATGACTTGGGACACAGAACCTGAGTGCTGAGATGCAAGTCTTGACCAAAGGAAAAGGGATTCTCCCTGAAAGAGCACGATCTTTGCAAGTGAAGGCCCCGGGTGTAGAGCATAATAAATAGGCACCCCCACGTCCATGCGTCCCACGGTTGGATTTTCTGTTTTGTGTTAGGGTCTGAAGAGACTCAGCACATCCACACGGTGCTTCTGGAAACAACGTGGGCCCAAGGACTGTTAATGTGAGTTCTGTGAAAAATAACAAGGAGCCTGAGCAAACACTTTAGAGAGCCACGACCTCTCATCAGCATCTTTAACCTGTGCCAGAAAACCAGCTGAAATCAGGCGCCGTAGCTTTGCTTTAACGGGCGTGGATCACAGACATCGTCCGCGCCCGCCGAGGAGTTACAAGAGCGGTGCTGGCGTTACTCATAGGGCGCCTGCTGACGGTCCCTGGGGCCGCGGCGCATCTGTCCTCACTCACGGGGTGAGGGGTCCCACTGGGCAGCCAGCGAACGCACAACGTGCGAAAGCTGCACGTGTCACAGCCGCAGGGAAGAGACACTTCCAAAATGCTACAAATTCTACGTTGGGACACATGCATACTTAAAGGACAGGCTTCGGGGTGCCCAGGGGGCTCCGTGGGTTAAAGCCTCTGCCTTCGGCTCAGGTCATGATCACAGGGTCCTGGGATCGAGCCCTGCATCGGGCTCTCTGCTCAGCAGGGAGTCTGCTTCCCTCTCTCTCTCTGCCTGCCTCTCTGCCCGCTTGTGATCTCTCTCCTCTCTGTCAAATAAATAAAGAAAAGAAAGGAAAAAGACAGGCTTTAGGTTTCAAGTCCAGAAAGCCTCATGAAGGCTGGCAAAACACAAAATGACGCAAGAAGCACAGGGAAGTAACACGTGGGAGCAGGAGGACAGGTGGGTCAATGCCCCCGGGAGGGGACGTCCGGGGCAGGTGAGGACGAGGGGGGAGCGCTGGCCGGAGCAGCGGGTCTGAAGCTGGGGGTGGGGCACGTGATGGCATCGTCGTCTCAGGAAGAGCACGTGGCTCCTCTCTGGAGAGTGGAGGAGGCAGAGTCCGAGTCTAAGCCGGTCCGGGCTGGGGGAGGGCCGGCGTGCTCCCCGCACACCTGCATCCCTGCCGCAGACGGACAGCGGTGGCCGCGGATCGGGCGCGGGCAGGAGCTGGGGTGGGCAGGACGCTGGGCTCCACGGAGGGCGGCCTGCCGTCGGGCCGAGCAGGGGGACGGGGGTGCGGGCCACAGAGCCGAGGTTGCTCACTGGCTGCAGGCCTGACAGCCGGGAGGAGGTCCAGACGCCCCTGGACGGGGTTGCAGAGCCGGGGTGGGGGACGGAGCTCTCCGTGTCACGGCCCTCGGTGGTGTGTGGACTGGTAATGACCCTTGGGTGTCCGGGCTGCACAGAGGTGCAGGCCGTGGGCACTGGGGGCCGGGACTCCCGTGAGGGGTCCGGAGCCTCGCCTGCTGCAGTCCTGCGTCACCATCATCAAATGTTACAGTAACACCAAGTGACCTCAGAACAGAGGCCTGCCTCAGCACTGGTGTCGATGAGGGAACTCGAGCACATCGCACCGTGATTTTTTATTGTTCACCTCCTTTGAGGTCACTTCTGAGTGTGACGAGGTCACCGTGGGCCGCCTCGCGTCCCTCGCTCACCCCGTCTGGGCCTTCGTGAGGCAGCTGGACTCCAGCCAAAGCGGGAGCGTTCACACCCCAGAAGGGGACAAACGTCATAAGCCAGATCTCCGCCCTCTCCAAGGACAGCTGATCGCGTGACATTCGCCGGCCCAGGGCCAAGCCATGAAGACCTCCACATGCAGGGACCCCTGAGGAACCCAGGGGCCCCCGCGCAGAGCAGCCTTCAGGTCCCCTGCTGTATCCGCGTCCCCTCTCATCCCCAGGCCGTGAGTTCCTGGGAGACGCTCTCCAGGCAGTTAGCCACAGTCCTGCCCTCTCCGCCCTCCACGCCCTTTGCCATGCTCTGAACGTGTGTCCCCAACGCTCACCTGCTGGAACCCCGGTGCCCATGTGATGCAGCAGGAGGCCGGCCTCTGGCAGCGACCAGGTCGTCAGGGTGGAGCCTCACGATCGCGACCTGTGCCGCCAGAAAGGCGACCCCTCAGAGCTCCCAGCCGTCCCAGCACCGAGGACGCAGAGAGAGGCCCGTGCCCTGGACAAGCGTTCTCACCAGATGCTGACCTTCCGGGCACCCCCACCTCAGACTTCTGGGCTCCTAAAGCGAGAAAGAAATGTCTGCTGTTCATAAGTCTGTGGTGTCGCTACAGCAGCCCCGATGAGCTGAGGCTCGCTTCCCGCTTCCGACTTTGGCTCTTGCTCTGGGATGAGCCGCTGCCCGGAGTGTGCTGGCGAGAAGAGACTCCCACCGGAAAAGAAAAAAAAATCCCAAAGCTGTATTCCATATTTTGATGACATTATCAAAGCATTAAGGTTGATGTAGGATACAATCTGTGGCGTACAACACATGGAGAACGCTCTCTTTATGGGATCGGAAAATTTGCAGGATTTGTTGGTGATGAAAAATTGCAAGTTGCAGGAAGTTAGTATTCTATCTGATGAGAAATAGGAGTGAATGTTCGTCCCCCAGAACTGAAGGGGGGAGTGGAGACATTCTTGGCCCTCAGACCCTGAGGCCCACTGCTGTCCAGACCCTCCCCGCTGGGGCGGCGGTTCTCTTCGTGTTCCCGCCGTCTCTCAAAACATGAAACGGCGGATGTAGGAATCTCCATGCTGTTTTCCAGAGCGGCTGCACCAACTCACATTCCCACCAACAGTGGAGGAGGGTTCCCCTTTCTCCACATCCTCTCCAGCATTTGTTGTTGACTGTCTTGTTGATTTTGGCCATTCTAACTGGTGTAAGGTGGTGTCTCGGTGAGTTGTTTTTTTTTTTTTTTTTTAAGATTTTATTTATTTATTTGACAGAGAGAGATCACAAGTAGGCAGAGAGGCAGGCAGAGAGAGAGAGAGAGGAGGGAGAAACAGGCTCCCTGCTGAGCAGAAAGCCCGATGCGGGGCTCGATCCCAGGACCCTGAGATCATGACCTGAGCTGAAAGCAGAGGCTTTGACCCACTGAGCCACCCAGGCACCCCTCACTGTGGTTTTGATTTGAATCTCCCTGATGGCTAATAATGATGAACATTTTTTCATGTGTCTGTTAGCCATTCGTATGTCTTCATTGGAGAAGTGTCTGTTCATGTCTTCTGCCCACTTCTTGACATGGTTTACCCCAAAGAAGCAGATGCAGTACAAAGAAGGGCTACATGTACCCCAATGTTCATAGCCGCAATGGCCACAATCGCCAAACTGTGGAAAGAGCCAAGATGCCCTTTAACAGATGCGTGGATAAGGAAGATGTGGTCCATCTATACAATGGAATATTATGCCTCCATCAGAAAGGATGAATACCCAACTTTTATCAACA
>CM052808.1:79370866-79398366 GCA_028533885.1 Nasua narica | reverse complement strand
ATTCTCAGGCTTAAACTGAGCCAAAGGTTCAGGTATGAAGGGGCAATAAAATTTGTAGGTGCTAAAGAGGCAATAAAAAGGGGGAATCTTTCTTTCACTTATGTCAACAAAAAATAGAATTTTTTGTTTTGTATCATAAAAGGAGAACTAGATTGGAAATTGGGAAACATATTTGGGAAAACCCAGTCTTGTCTTAGTCTGCCCCGTGCTCCATGTAACCTTGGGCAAACCTCACTGCCTGAGCTGGATGAGTTCTAACATTGCATCTGTAACAAAACTTCTGATTACAATAGTATCGCCAATTTATGAAGTGCTTCCTGCGTCCCACGTACTCCAAGTCTGTGCATGGGTCTCAGAAGCGCGGTGCTCAGAATACCGCCTCGATTCCGGAGTGTGAGCTCTTGACCACAATGCACACTGGACCAGACACTACTACTGAGAGGTGGGAAATAGAGATGTGCTTAGAGAGGCAGGACGATACCTACACAAATAAAAATATCAATTTACAACGCAGGCAACGTGTAACGGCCAGGCGTCCATCGTGGGGTGGGCAAGGCACAGGGACGGGAAACGTGCTGCCGCTGGACAGATGCAGAGGACGTGAGGTTAGCAGGATGGTCAGAGGGATTCAAGAGGACCTCACCCGTTCCAAGGTCAAAGCCAGGGTAAAACTTCCCCGTGATCTTTCATTAAGCGAACGTCCTATGGTGTAAGTGATAATGACCTTAACAATATTCCCCAAATAAAAATACATGCCCCCAGTGTTTATAGCAGCCTTATTTATAACCGTCAAGATAAGGGCGCCGCCCGGGCATCTGTCTGCTGAGGGGTGCACGAAGGAGATGCGCTCCACACACACCAGGGGACGTCACTCAGCCGGTCAAAGACGGACCCTCACCACGTGCAGCAGCCTGCATGGAGCGAGAGGGTCTTACGCTCAACAAAGTAAGTCCGTCAGAGAGAGACACACACCGCGTGATTTCTTCCACTCAAATGGAATTTAAGAAACAAAACAGATGAACAAAGTGGGAAAAGAGAGAAGAGAGAGAGAGAGAGAAGTCAAGAAACACTCTTAACTACAGAGAACACGGACACCGGAAGGGGGAGGGGGAGGGGAAACAGGGGAGGGGTGAGTGAGGGCCCCCGAGGTGACACCGCATGATGCACGGAAGTGCCGAATCACTATGTCATATGCCTGAAGACACTATAACCCTGTATTTGGCTCTACTGGAATTAAAGTGAAAACTTAAAAAGCAAAAATAAGTAAATAAAAATAACGATAAGTTTCATGGGACCGTATTTTCTCGCCGTGGTGTTTCTGAATGTGAGCTAATGGCAGAAAGACACAGTATAGCTCAGGATGGACATTTTCTTATTAAAATGCCTCTATTTTTCACCGACAAAGAAGGCCCTGTGGTAGGTTTTTGCATAAGACAAGGGTCCGTGGTCTTTTTCTTTTAATCCTTCAGTGACATGTGGCATGTTCTGTGTGTGAATGGGGCTAATGTCCAGGTCTGAGATGATAAAAAGAGAGGACAGCCAAGGTACTGAGTGAAAATCCCACATCTCCGGGGTCCTGGGAGACACCTTTACTGGATCCAGGGTCCTGGAAGGAAAGTAAGAGCATCATTTCTTGTCAGATGAAGCAAAAGGGAATTTGAAGATGGGTACTGGGTGGCTCAGTGGGTTGAGCGTCGGATTCTTGGTTTCAGCTCAGGTCGTGATCTTCTGGTCGGGGGATCGAGCCCCTCATTGGGCTCTGCACTCAGTCCTCAGTCTGCCTGTCCCTCTAAGTCTCCCTCTGCCCTTTCCCCAACCCCCACTCTTGAGCTCTCTCTGTCTTAAATTAATACAACACTTACAAAGACAAAAAGGAAATCAGGGGCGTTATTAGACCATGTGGACTATTCAGCAGGACGGAAGTCCAACTTGGAAAGATGTGGAGGGCTGGTCAGAGAGCAAGAAACACAGAAAATGTCTTGGAGCAAGACAGTCCTGTCCGGATGCCGCCCCAACTCTTCCTGCCTCCCTGGAGTCATTTTCTCCAGACCCGAGCGGCCAGCCCATCTGCCTTCACTCACAGACCCTCTTTCTGTGCATCCTGGGTGGAAAAGGGTTTCGATGCATCCCTGCATCGTGGTTGGAAGCAGACATGAGAACTTACCCTCCAACAAAATCTACACCCAAAGAAGAAGGGGAAATTTCCTCCCAAAAATGCTGAAAGCCCCAAGGACATTGAGTGGGGCTGGGAATCCCGAATGGCCCTTTCTTGCTGGTGTGCGGCTGCCCATCCCTCCTGTCTGAGCTTTGGAAGCAGCAGGAGCAGTGACCGGTTCAGAAGGAAGCGCTGCAGGGGCAGAGCCGGGCGGGCCAGAGGCGTGGGGCGGACTCTGAGGTTTACCGCGGCCACACCTCGGGCTTGTCACTCCAGGTTCAGGGACATCAGTGTGCCAATCTGTAAAGGGTACATAACGTCCTTTATCTTGGGCTAGCTTTCAAGGGACTTTGTGAACTTAAAAAGAGATGATATGACATGATTTTTAATATGGAAAGTGCTCCATATTTCTTAGCTGCTACGATTAGTAAGAGTATTCTACATAATTGAAGAAGAAAGAAAGTATAAAATGGTTTCTTTGACCTCTAGCCTTATATTCTGGAATTTTCAAGTAGTTAACTCTTAATCAGAAATATAGAAGTAAACCATTTTTTTGTGCGTTGAGCAAGGATTTATAGACATGGTGATATTGCTCAGGAAAATCTCGGTATTCATGACATTTAAAAAGCAAATGATACATCGCTAAGCATATTCTGTAAATGCTCATCACATTGCAATTTATTCCAAGTGCTTCATGAAAGCACATTTCCAAATCAAAAAGAAGATGTAGAATTTGATTCATATTTTTCATGGCGAGGGACAATTTGTGGCTAATGACGTGAAAGACAAATCAGGGCTGAGCTCTTGCGAACCTCCTCAGAATATTACAAGAACTTTGTAGTTTTGTCAACAAACTGAGCAGAGCCAAAAGCCCTAAAATCATTTGTCTGTTTAAATCAAGCCTTCAAATTATGAAATTGGAATTCTAATGCTATATTCCCTGGCGAACAATCACATTTTTTTTTTTCATTGCAAGTTGCCTTAATCTGTTCGGAAAAGAAAGGTACTGTCATTTCCATTATAATTCCACAGCAATTTTTTCTTTTGCTTAGCCTCCCAAATTATTAGTTTAATAAAGGAAAATGTTAGTGTGATTTTAATTCCCCAAATAACATTGTGGATGATAAGAGAAAATAAGATTGCTTACTTAGCTGTTTATATTCAAGGTTACAGATTTTTCTCCACTGGTATAGTAATGTTATGTTTGTTATCGTATATTCATTTCCTTTAAAAAAGCAAAGGTTTCCCAGACACTAGAATTTTGTAAAAGCATTGGAGTTGAATCAATTAATATACACATCAAAATATTAACTTTTAATATGCAATTGATATGTTATGTAAACACCCATATAATATAATTTCACTCTGTTCTCCAGAAGGAATCGTGCCCACCAACTTCCAGATTCAAAGATGACAGATGTAGGGCACCACAAAATTACTCGGGCAAGAACTGGGAAGAGTTTGAAATTTCACCTTACCTATGAGCGAACAAGTTTCCCGACTACAGTCTCATAGATGCTGGCAGAAGACAAGAGACTCCTGGGTCAGAGATGAAGGACAGTTTGTTACTTACAGTAAGAGCTTTCATCCCAGTGTCTGCAAAAGCATCCTTCTCTGAGGCCTGATTCTTCCTGGGCGATGTGAAGGGGCAGATAATACCTGCACAGACCATGGGTTGTGTTGAGAGAAATCTTGATCTTAGTAGATCTGCTGCTTTATAATGGATACGCTGCATGCTTTCCTTTTGCACCGAGGGAGACTCACCATACCGGTAGCCTTGAGAAGATAGTCATTCCTCTGCAAGGCAGATGCATGGAGACATGAGAACTCCATAGACTATTTCATCCCCATACCACCTAGATTGACGCCTCGCATATTGTCCTCGCTCCAAGAGCTGCATTGTGCCTTCTCACAGTAGTACGCACCCACAAACCACAAAGGTCACCTCTGGTGTGGCCCCTGTTACGACGGATCTGTTTTACTAGTCCTTGAGTACCATATAAATGGAACTATTCAGTAGGAATTCTTTTATTTCTGGCTTCTTTTAGTCAACATTAAGTCTATTGTTCAGCGCTATTATATGGTATGCCATATTTCATTATAGGCATATAGCACAATTTCTGGGGGTAGCAGAGTGATATCGCCATGGATTTAATTTCCCTGATGAGTAACAATGTACCTGTTATCAATTGGGATAGTGCCTTTTGTAAACTGGCTACTCAATCCCTTCATCTATTTTCCTTTCCTTTTTTTTTTTTTTTTTTAAAGCAAGCTCTATGTCCAACATGGGGCTTGAAGTCATGACCCCCAAGATCAAGAGTCCCATGCTCTACTGACTGAGCCAGCCAGGCACCTTGTCTAGTTTCAAAAGTAGATTTTTTTCTTCTACCAGTTTTGTTAAATTGGATTTGTTTAAATGTTTATTTTATTTAAATTGTTTAATTTGTTAATATAAAGTTTGTTAAAATGTTAAAATGTGCCTTCACTGTTTTAATTAGTGATCTATAGTGTTAATCCCTTTGTCATTTCTGGAATTTGTCTTTTTTGTTTTTCTTAAATAGTCTTGTTCCATGTTTATCATTTTAAAAGTATTTTCTAATAGTATTATAGTATTTTCTGCTCTTTGGAAATTTCTGACTTCTACGTTTACTTTCCATTATTAATTTCTCCTTCTGCCTTTCTGGCTTTCCTTCTTTGGACTTTTTTGTTTGACTTTTTGCTCACTCTCTCTATTTCTCTAGTCAAAAGTTTAGATCACTGATTTTAAAACATTTAATTTCTGGGTGTTTTGAATAAACAATAAATCTTGGAACACTGAAAAAATAAAATTAAATTAAAAAACAAGACAAAACAAAACAGAACAAAACATTTAACTTCTGATATTTAATACTCTGGACACCAATTGGTTCTCTGAAGGCTGGGTGTTTGGAGGAATTGATAAAGCTAAGATTGGGATTGGGAACCCAAGATCGGGACATCAATTTGAAATAAGATTAGCGCTGAGATAGAGAGGATCCTCCCTGAGAATCTCTGTGTGTTCTGGGTGCTAGATTGGTTGAGATGTCACCATGGCAGGAGACGAGCATTCTTCATCAACCTATGGAGAACGGGCCTTCCAAGTCATGGGGCCATGGGAATGAATAGTAATGGTAGACCATCAGTCTTCTCTCTGCTTAGTTGGCCTGTGGATAGAAAGCATTGATCATCTTTTTACCTGAAGCCTCCATCCCAGATTTTTGACAAAATTCAAGAAGGGAGGAGAGGTCAAAATTACATAGTGACTCTGGTGCAAAGAAAGCATGAGTTTGATAGAATTATTGTGGGGAATTAAGAAAAAACAAACATCTACCAGCAATATTCCTGGAATCTCCCATGGGTCTGATACATTTTCAAGACCTGGGACTGTAATGATGAGCAAAAGCAGACACAGTTCCTACTTTTATAGAGTCAAACAATCTAGGGATGACTGTATTTTGTAGTTCAATAATACATTTCTGGAGATGAAGCCAAATAAGTGGTGCCTGAGAGAATGCTCTCACCCCCGCACAGAGGCAAGAACAATTTGCTTCATACACAATGTTTTTTTATTGAAGGTCTGCGTCGTGGAGAAATACTCTTGAAGTCATTTTAAGCAACAATTAGGGATTCAAACCTGATTTAGAATTCAATCACATGTAGTGTTACCAATGCAAATAACACAAATGGGGTGAAAATCAGATGAACAGAGAGTGTCCACCCCAGGCTAAAAAGAGCAATGAAAACTATAAACTATTTCATACTGACTTCTTTGCCTGCAAGCAGGCGAGTTTTTTTTTTTTTTTTTGACATTGTGTAAGTTTCCTCCTGTTTACAGACTATTCAAAATCTGAGAATATGTGCATATTGGAGTCAAGAAAATACATTACAAACATTTTCATAGCAATTTCTTGAACTAAATTTATTGCAGTTTTCATCTAAACATAGGAACGTGGGTCTCTCATTCCTCATTTGCTTGTGTTTTTGGAGAGGATCCTGACTATTTTCTGAGGAAATCTTAGCCTCTTTGTGCTGATATGGAGCAGCCTCTTTGTGCTGATATGGAGCAGAATCCTTGTTTATCGAGGGTAAAAAAAAATATTTTGGTGGATTTCCTGAAGGAGACACTCCAATTTCCTCTTAAAATAATCCAGAATGACAGAGAGTCACCTACCTGGACTGCATTAATTTGATATCTTATAAAATATCTTTCCTTTACTCAATTTCTCTTATTTTGTTCTTGTCAGAAAATGGCTCCCTGCATTGGGAGATGTTTTAAAAACCAGCTGTAACAAACACATGATGCTGTTCCCTAAAGAGTGTTGGGAAGGGGGGTTGTGTGCACGTGATATGGATTTGGCTGAAGATGAATAAGATATTTCTCGTCTTAGTGTTTGCCCTTCCGCTGAGCAACTGACGTGTCTTTATTGTTTAAATATTGGGAACCTTTCATCTGTTGTATTTTGTTCTTTATTTTGGATGCTGGGCATTCAGAGTGAAATTTATGATTCCCCATGAAAAGGATTCTGGATCTGAGGGCATTTGGTCTGGGTACCAATCTTCCCTGTGACTCCTTTCACTCTTTGACATTTACTTCCCTTTCTCAATTTCTAGCTCACTTTCACATTCTTGGAATTTCCACATGTTTGTATGCTGCCTAAAATCCTCTGATGAACGAGAATAGCAGAGAAAAACAAAATACACCCCAATGGGTCTCTACTTACCGAGATTCCCATTCCCTCGTTGTTGAAATTATTGTTATGATGTATCCTTATTTAATTACGTGGCTGCTTTGAAAACATTAGGCTGTAAAGCATGGGGTCCTCTTTTTACATGATCCTGAGAGAAAACTAGGAACAAGTCTGACGAAGAGATCGTGACATCCTACAAATCCAACATGAAAAATGAATCAGCAGTTGGGATCAAAAATGAAAGAAAACGCAGTAGGAAGCAAACTGAGCCTCAAAATAATACCCAGAATGGATTTATTGGAATAAAAAAGAAATTGGATCTAAGCTCCTTGGATGGGGACACCCGTCGTGATGTGAGGGCCTCTACATGGGAGCGGACTGGAGATGTGGTTATTTAACATTTGAACCCTGAGCACCTACCACAGAGAAGGACCAAGTGCAGAGTAGGGGACAGTCAGGGACTCCAGGAGCCTCCGGCGAAGCAGAGAGTAGGCGCTGGGCTAGAGCAGGCTTTGTTTACTAAATCAAGAGAGAAAACACCATCCCTCCTTTTCAAGATGCTGCATCTTATAATTTAAGAATAAATTTAAATATTTAATTAGTATATTTTAAACATGAATTTGATTTCTCCCAGATTGCTTGAAAGCATGTAAATATTTACGAACCTATCCTCTTCCTATACTAAAGAAACAGAATTGAGTGTGTAAACAAAACTGCACATACAATCACCCATACACCATGGTCATCATACTCGGAAAACTATCGGCCAATCACAGCTGGAAGAGACTCGCCTTAAGTCAAGAAAGAGAACAGCCATTAACTTTCTCTGTTATAATTATGGATGGCTAAATGTTTTGTATCATTTTTTGAGGATCATACAGTCCTTCTGGTATCATATGATCCTTTTATTTTGTTGTTTTCAAAGCATGTGACATCTAAACTCTTTCATCCACGACCATTTAACCGACCCCCAGGATTTATGGGTATGCTCCGGTCCCTCCCTGTGACTTACTTACGGACCCCCGAGCCAGCCGAGCGGGCAGTGCCGGGCCTGCGCCTGCCTCACTCCCCACTCCCCAGACCACCATCACATGTCAGACCCGTCCTAAGGCAGCGCTGTGCATTTAGCCCCAATTTTGACTAAGCTTGCTGACATTATCCTAAGGGGGACATTTTCTTCCAGTAATGAAAGTAAACCTGAAAAATAAGACTGAAAAAATGTTTTCAATTCTATGAAAAAAATATTTAAATGTTCCACAAATACTTAACATGCATTTTTAATTGGTTGGTTAAAACTCTGTATCAGTACGTGCCAATAATTGCACGGGCCTTGAAAACGGCTATCCTAATATTGGGGAATCTTGCTCTGTGATTGCCTTGCCAGCACGGCCAGATTTTAACTCCATGCTCACCAAGCTCAGCCCGGGATCATGGATAGGGCCTCGCAGGGTTATCTATGCAGATAAGCTGATGCAGACCTCAAGTCTCAGGCCCCACACTCACAAGTAAAAAATCTCCTCGGCTCCACATGGTAAGACTGACAGAATAATGTACATACACTTATTTGACATTAAAAATTTTAAATTACCTATTTTTAAAATTAAATTATCTACATTTCCCATTTTAGCCATTTCATTTTTACCTATACACACGTCACTATTCTTCAAGATAAAAGACCTGCCAACATGTATGATAATTTATCTTTTTATAACCTAGCAATATCTTTTCAGATTCAACCTGTAAAATTTTTGATATAATCCAAAGTAATTCAAGTACCTATTTTATTCACATCTAGAAACTGTCCTTTTTGATTTAAATGATGATATGGAAGCTTTCCATGAGCTCCATATTGGCATATTGGAATATTTCTATGACTTGGCATAAATAAAGTGGAATCACCCCAACATGCGCGGAAGTGTTAAAGAATTCAGGGAAACAGCCAGGAGCTTGTCTCAGTGACAGCCGGGACTCTACAAACATGAAGTCACTCATGAAAGCAGTTTGGCAATTTTCTTAAAAACTAAACATGCCACCACCATGTAGTGTATTCAAGGCAGTTAACCCAGAATTATGGAAACCTGTTCACATAAATATCCACACGGGGATGTTCATAGCAGCCCTACTCACAATAGGCTCCAAACTGGAAACAACCTAGATGTCCTTCTGCAAGACATATCCATCCATGGAATTCTACTCGCATTGAATAGGGACACACTAGACCCATGAGGAACTTGGATGGGTCTCAGGCCCACACTCTGAGCCAAAAAGCCAGTCTCCAAAGCTTACATGCCCTCCTTATCTGATACCCTCGAAACTGCAACTGTGTAGAATGGAGACCGGATTCCAGGCCTCAGGAGAGAGGGAGGGAAGGAGGGAGCTGTGCCTGGAAACACCTGGACGGGGGCCCTTGTAACAGACCTTCTGCTTCTTCTATTTAAATCTGTTGCCATTGGTTTTATCAAAAATGTCCCTTAGTTATTCGCTTACCTTATCACTAAACTCCAGAATAATTCCCCTACATGAAAGATAATTTAGTGCCCTTAATTATTTCTCCAAGGATGGAGTGGCCCTTTTGTACCAGGTCTGCCTGGGACTCTGTGGAGGGTGGATTTTGAAATAAGCATCGAGTTTATCTGGCCAGGGAGACGGTACACTTCACAAATGTAGAAACGTCTCCTCGTTGAATGACTAATAAAATGAATGGAGAGTAGCTTGGGAATGGGAGTTTTTGAGACAGTGAGTGACATAACTTGCTGCGGACAAAAGGTTCCACGGAGGGACGTCCCGAGAGGTAACGCTGCACATGTAGATTGAAAATGGGCTGCAGCGTCTGGAAAGTTCTCCGACAACCTCAAGGGCAACCAGCTCCCCAGTGAAAGGGCTTATATTGTGTCAATTACATGTTCTGTTTTCCCTGGATCCAAACAGCATTTGCTGGGGAGGCTAGTGGGCTGCAGAGTGTGGGATCACGCTGCCTACCAGCCCAGGACACCCCAAAACCGCCGGCTTTGTACCACAGGGGTGGCTGAGCTGAGTCCATCCCGCTATGTGGCCCAGGTCCAGGGGGTGGAATGATTTTAGGAAGGTCTACAGCTTTCTGCCCTTAACCAGAAAAACCCTCCAATGCCCAGTAAATTCTAGGATCGTATCAAGTACTAAAATTAATCCCAGTTTTTTGTGGAGGAGACACTACACACAGGGGCCTAAGTGATCCTGGATTCAAGCAGACCGGGCGCCTCCCTCCAAGCAGAGGCCGACCTAGAAGACCCACACCTCGTTTGAGCTCACTGCGGGTCCAACAGAACTGTTTCTTGGAAAGCACGGTGGGTCGGACGGGGTCCAGCTGGACCTGGATAGGCCTTCTCTGGAAGAGTCTCTGAGACGCAGTCAAGCCAGCGGGAGGGGAAAGCGGCGGAGCGCGGCCCTACCCGCGGGACTGGTGTTTCGGGGAAGAGGGAGGCCTGCGCACACAGAGACTTTGCAGTTGCCACTCCGGAATCCTTTCTTTTCTTTCCGACTTTGACTCGGCATCCGCGGCAAGATAGGAGGTGTGGAAAGGTCTTGGGCATTGGACACTTCGCCAGTTCTCCAATCGCGCGGCGCGGCCGTCAGGCCCGGGTTCTGGCTTCGGGCACGCGGGGCTGGGAAGGCGGCTCTTCGGCCCTGGCTCTGTCCAAGCCCGTGTCCGCATTTCCGCCCCCAGTCCCCCCCGGAGCTGCGAGAGCTCGCCTCCAGCGGCCGGGACCTCGGGGCGGCGCCCATCTCGCGGCGAACGGAAGGACGGGGCAGCAGGAGACGACGGGGTCGGGCGGCCAGCGGTCCTGGAGAAGGGCCTCGGGAGCTCGGACGAAGGACGCAGGCATTTAAAGCGAGCTGGCCCTCAATGGTCTGGGGGCTTCCCTCGGCTATCCATCCCGCACCTGCTCTCCAGGTCACGGCCCCAGCAGGTGCGTGACAGGGTCGGTCACCAATAGCTCAGGGTCCGCCCCGAGCGCTGCCCTCGAATTCCTCAGAGCGCGCGGGGCGGGTGCACCTGCGCTCTTGTCCGCATGGCTCAGCCAGGCCGCGGGGCTTCCCTGCTAAGGAAGCCGGCCCGGGAGGAAACCCCGCGCGACAGGCTCCGGAGCTGCCCCTGGGCAGGGAAGCTGGAAGGGAGGCTCTGGGACGGCGGGCGGGCTGAGCTGCGGCACCCACGCATGCTCTCCGTGCTCCTCCGCGCGTGCTCCCCGGGCTCCTCCTCTCGTGCCCCCCGGGCTCCTCCCTGGGCATGCTTTCCAAGAGCTGGGCTGCGCACCACCACTGTGCACCCCGCGATTCCACGTGGGGACCAGCGGGAGGCTGAGGGGGCCAAGACAGATGCAAAAGAGTCAAGAGGGAGATGAGAAACACTTTTCCAGTGTTAACTGCTTGCATTTGGATTTACAGAAATTCACTAAAATCTCAAAATATTCTGAAATCAGGTCTCTTTCTTTCTTCTTGTATTACAATCACATTTTTTAGAGTACTTTGGGATGGATTTTTAAAACTCCCGAATTATATATTTACTCAATAGTCCTTAATTAGAGATCACCCCATAATTACATAATTACGGACTTTTATTTATTTTTTATTTTTTTTTTAATTACGGACTTTTAAAATGCATATTATTTACTCTGTAGTCCGTGAGATGCTGCTACAGACTATGGTGTAATTGTGTAGCAGGGATGTTGGAAGGCGCGCGCTTTAGGAGAGCTCAGGACCTTGAGTCATTGCCGTGGGTGGCATCGAGATGTCCTTGAAGAACGCTCTGGAGCCTTCCCCCTTCGGCCGGAGCGGGAGCTGCCTGGCTGGGGTCCTCAGCACCGTGAGCAGGAGGTCATTGCGGATGGAGCTCACCAGGCAGGGCTGTCCGTGAGAATGACGACCGGGACATGGGTACAAATTACCTGTGACAACAGTTTGGATCCTAAATCATGCTGAATGAAACAAAATCATTTCTTTAAAATATCTGAAAAGAAAATCTGTTGCATTTTTAAAAGTTAGTATATGTATTGCCTCAACAAAGGGTCAAGGTCACATGGGACACCGCAGACCGTCACTCTTCGCTGGTAACGGAAAAAAGACATCAACATCGTAAACCTATTTTCTAAAAAGTGAGCCCTTATACGTCCCTTCTTAAAATTTTTGTTGAATGTAGGAGTCTCATGCGGTTGACACTTCCTGTCTTGGAAGGTATTTGAAAATATTTCATTAAGTTCAGGAATTCTGCCCACCACACTCAAAGATGGTCTGTTTCGAGATCGTAAGGGTTACAATTTATGTCATTTCTGCAAAAATAGGATACACTCTCAGAGAGTAGCCCTCAAAGAAGGAAGAACGTATTTGGTCAAATCCTTTCGTTTTGACGAAACGACTACTAGATTAAAATACTTGTCTTAGTCCTGGACATCACAGCAGCTAGCGGGTTAGTTGGGCGACTGCCCAGCCCTGCAGAAGTCCCCTTCCCCTCTGGTGGGATTTCCCTTCCCCGGGTCCTCGGCTAGGGAAACATTCGAAGGCAAACATGGGAATTAAATTAAATTAAAAACCCGAACTCACTGGCGTGGTGTCTCCCAAACAATTACCAATCTGCTATTTCAGTGACTTTGGGGAGAAGAGAAAAGAACAGTCACACAGACAGAAAAAAAGAAAATCTGTAAGTCTCCTTTCATTTTGTTGGGTCTTGAGACCATACAGGAAAAGCGTCTGGTTCCACATTAGAAAATTTTATTTTGTAGTTTCTACGGTTGATCCCCCCAAGGGAGAAGTTCCTTACTGTCCTTGAGTTTGCTTCGTGCAAAGTGTCCCCCCAGTGATCCCCTTCCCGGGCCTTTGGAGGGATTTCTGATGCTGAAATAATGCATGGGAGACAAAAGCAAAACTAAAATCAGATTCTGAATTGCTGGAGAGCAATTTGCTGCAAGAATGCGACCCTCGTGCAAATACGCTTCTTAACCATGGGGCTCACCAGAACTTCTGATGTTCAAAGAGACACAATAAAAACAGATTGCAAGAACATCCTTATTTTGTCAAACGAGGAGTGGAAACACATTAAAAAATGTCGTTCAAGTCATTTACTGTGGCCCGTGGAGCCCTCCTGGCTTACAGGTGGGGACAGAACTGTGTGTCGCGCAGAAACCAGCTGGCCTCCGGGCTGTGCCTGTGAGCGGTGGCGCACTCCCCCTTTCAAGTGCTGAAGTCTATAAAATAATTTGACCATGAGTCGGAAGTACTTGCAGGCAGCGGCATGGAAAATTAGAAAACAAAACACAAGCAAGGATTAGTTAGATTTGGGTCTACTTCAGGACTTCAGAGGACGCATCTTCCCTCGTCACCACATTAGGTAAATAAATAGATGTGATTAAAGGAGCAAGGTTTAGGGTTTTCAATTAACATAAGTCACAACAGCTCGTCGGGGGCCGCGTTCTAGCCAGGGCGTCATACCACGCTTATGATTTCAAGTAGATCCAAGTGGAAATGATCCGCACACTCATTTCTGCTCCATTTTTCACATTGCCCGGGCGTGGGTGTCTCCGCCGCCCGATGACGGGGCCACACGGTGCCAAGTGAGGGAACTTCCCCCAACCACCTGGTCGGCCGCGCTAGATTCCGCCGGAGAGGGGCGCCCTGCGGCCGTGGTTGCCCGGGGCCGTGTTGCTCCCTCGTTCCTGCAGAAACCAAAGTCGCGTCTCCTCCGGAACAAAGGAACACAAAGCAGACGTCGGCTCACACCGGTCTTTCTTCCCCAACACATCTGCCCGCGACGTTCCGTCTAAACCCTCTTTCTAAGGGATTCTACGGCCCTGGGGGATTTGTGCATCCACTCAAGCACTTATTAAAGAGGGCAGTGAAAGAACCGAGAAAAGAAACATCCCGCTTTATGCTTTCGGGGGCTTGTAGTATTAATAATGTGAACGTCATCCTGTCTTTATGCCGTGGACGCCAACAGGCAAAGTCGTCCCAGACACACAATTCTTCTCAGCAACGATGTCCCTGTAGACTGTTTGTGTCCCCCAGAATCTGTGCGTTGAAGCCCTACCTGTACCCAAGGTGACCGTAGGAGGTGGGACCTTGGGGGCTGATTAGTCTTGAGACCCAGCCACCGTGAACAGGGTCATCAGCGCAGCGGGAGCTTGGGCCTCCGGGCTGCGGCGTGAGGACACAGCCCGGACGGCCTTCTCCGGACCCCAACTCTCTGCGGCCTTGATCTCGGACTTCCAGCCCCCGAGCTGTGACGCACAGACCTGTCGTTCCCACTGTCCAGGCCACGCTGTTTCTGTCACAGCTGCGGGAACACGCTGAGATAGAGCTACGACTTTTTTTAAAATTCACACGATCCGGCAATATTTGGTTTCTCAGGAGCAAAATGTACAAAGGAAATTCAGTAACAAACCAAATTATTCCTGAAGCCGAATGCCTCCCAACAGGATGGACAGCAAAGACGGCTTCCCTGTTGCTTAATGGTCTCGAGGTCTTACTGTCCACCAGGCGCTTGGAGAAGCCCAAGCAATCTGGAGAAATAAAATCACCTTCTCTTTCACGGAGCTCACAGTTTAGGGAAGAGGCAGAAGGAAGGAAAGAGGACATTTCAATCCAGGGTTGTCAGCATGGGGAGTGGGGTTCGTGGGAAATCGGAATGGGACTCACGCACAATGGGGCCTCTTAGGGTAAGTAAGACGGGGCGGGCTCACCATCCAGCGAATGCCGAACTGGACATTGGTGATATCTCCATAAAATACATATGAAAAATATTCACTGTGGTTCCACGAAACATGCCAGTTTTGAGAACGTCACGGTTTAAAAGCCTGCAAACCCCGGTGCCAACGACGTGCTCCCAGGCGGGACGTACATTCCCAAGTGTCGGCATGCTGACTCGGGACTCTTCAGGAGAGAGGGCCGGTGGCACAGACCCCTCGTTGGCTGCGTGTGGGCGCGCCGGCGGAGCTCCGCGGGGACAGCGTGCCAGCTTGCTCAGCACCGAGGGGGCAGCCCCGCGCTCCCCGGGGCTGTCCTGCAGGATAAACCCACCCAGACCCCAAATTAAAATACACGCTCGCCTCCTTGCGAAGGAGGGCTTCCCACAGTCCCCGGGACGAATATTCCTAATAAAGCATCCTTTTAACAAAACTGAAAATCAATAACAGGAGAAGTTTCAAAATTGACACTAGCCTTTTGCGAAACTGGAAATAGATCTTCCTGTCAAAGGCTAACAGGGCTCTCCTCTGTCTAGACTGCACAGGGAACAAAATTATCCGATTTTCATTTCCTCAATTTCACTCCACAGTGGTAAAACGTGTGAGTATTGATTCACCCGCTGAAACAAAAAGCAGAAGCACTCTCCACCCCAGCAGGGTCAGGCCGGTTTGTGGGTGTCTAATTATACCTACAGAGAGCATATAAATCTTCCCCAGTCGTTAGGGGAGCGCTCCCGTCCAAAGGCGTCATTCGAATCCTTTAACCCACCGCTCATCCTCCTTTTGTTTTATGGGAGGTCATGGATCCTAGAGTTAATATTATCATGCCTCACAGACTTTCAAATTTGTATCGGAAATAAGATTTGCTGCATGAGAAGGCGGGAATGCTCCTCTGTTTGCACAAGCAAATCTATAAATATGCATCACGGCTGTGTGGCTAGCCACCCGAGGGTTGGCCGAGCAGGGATGGTGGGGAGGCTTTTACTGCCCGCCGGGGCCCCCAGGAAGGACCTCACTTCACTCTGGGCGCAGGATGTCTGCATCTCAGGACACACGTGCTGTTTTCAAATTCTGTCACTAAACTCAAGAGGGGTAATTTCACACCGGAAAAATGGTGGATTATACGAAAAGAAGCTACTTAATCCTATCCGAATAATCAAGATTCGTACCGAAATTATAAATAACACATCAACAGAGTGGGCTGCATTTTCCAATTGCCTTGCCAGCTTAGAGTGAATCATACTAAATGTTCTGTTATCACTTCATATTTTTTCGGGCAGGAATAAAATATTGTATTCTTGTGAAGAATTGCAGGACACGAGAACTACCACCAAAATAAGGATGTATGATACACCTCTTATCTCGAAATGGCCAGTTTCGGAAACGTGACTGCCGCGCCTTCTTGTCGAAAAGGAGCGACGCACGTGAGCCAAACCCTGTACCTGGGAGGAGCAGCGGTGAGACCTGGCTGCTTTTACCCATCAGCTCTCTCTCCCGAAAACACGTGCCCGCGCCATCGGGCACCACGGGCCATTGTGCAACCTGCTTTGTTTGCTCGAGGACATTTTTCCAAGTCAGCAAATGTGGATTTGCATCATTCTTTTTAACAGCCGAATAGTATAGATGTCTCTAATTTATTTTAACAGATTTCCTTTGATGGGCATTCAGGTCGATTCCAATTTGCTCTAATATAAATAATGTTGTAATGAACATTATTGTGCTTATATCTTTTTTTTGACTTATCTACTTCTGTCCATTAAATATATCAGAATCAAATTTGGCTGTTCAAGGGAAGCTTATTTCATATTCGGATCATTTCGATGTGTTTTGCCAAATCATCCAGAAACTGTTTCTCAGGGTTCATTCCCACGCCGACCCCCATGGGAAAGGTTACCGGATCTTTTTATGTCTTTTTTCAAGAATGACAAAGGACAAATGAAATTTCAAGGTCATTTTTATTTGTCATTGTTTGATTATTCGTGAAGTAGAACATCTTTTCATATTTCACTGGCGACTCATCTTCCTTTGTAAAAAAAAAAAGATTTTATTTATTTATTTGACAGATCACAAGTAGGCAGAGAGGCAGGCAGAGAGAGAGGGGGAAGCAGGCTCCCTGCGGAGCAGAGAGCCACATGCAGGGCTCGATCCCAGGACCCTGAGATCATGAGCTGAGCCGAAGGCCGAGGCTTATCCCACTGAGCCACCCAGACGCCCCTCATCTTCCTTCTTATATAACTTCTCTATCGGTTTGCATTTCACATATTTTGTGATCAGAGAGTGGGCTTCTATTTATTAATGCTTAAGCTGATTAGGTAGGTAGGTCTGACTCCTATGTCGCTGTTACACCGAGAACTTTACTGACACCAGATTTATTTTAGTGTGAAAGGTGGTGCAAACCCCAGCTCTAATTTTTATAGCATCCTTTAACTGATATTCCGTTCGTGTTGATTCGAGCGGTGTCTATTTCACCAAATAGATTTCTCCCTGTGCTTAAGCCTGTGTCTGGGCAAATTGTTCTCTACACCTGGGCCCATTATTTTCATTATCAAAACTTTGCCGTGGACACGCTCATTCTCTCTGGCGGCCCTGACCACTGCAGGGACCCACGGGCTTGCTTTCTGGGAGGAGCGGGTGGTATAAACGATAAACGGAAGCCCAATGCCGGGCACACGGCAGGTGCTTCTTATGGGAAGTAATAACTACTTTCCTAGTTGTGCAAACATGTTTCTTCTTTCAGATGAATTTTAGAAACAGTTTTATAAAATTTCTAAATTGACTCATTGTGAATGGGCTGGAGTTTTCATTGATATTACATTCAATATATTAGTTTATAAAAGGATACTTGATACCTGAGGCTCTTTGGATATTGAGCAAAAATAAGCTATTTTATTAACTCGAGATTTATTTTACACACCTCAAAGTTGTGTTATAGTTTTCCCAAATAAAAGTTGGTTTGGTGGTTTCATTGTGTTTTTCCTTTATGTAATACTGTACGTATATATTATATAAACACAATTACATGGTATATATTTTATATGATATTATAAACAGATTGTCTTTATTATCCATTTATCTGTTTTTCTATATTACCAGATTTATTGCATGTTAATTTGTTTTTAAACCATGTGGTAGATTACTAGACTCATGTTAGCCTCATGTATATAAACATGAACACGTCTTCATTTATCTATCCATGTATGTGTGGAGATATACATATGCCTCCCAACTGTTAATGTATCTTTCCTATATATGTCTCTCTGTATATATTTGCAAAAAAATTCTGATGATTTCCTGCTAATGATACTCTTCTCTTTCATCCACATTCATCCCTTAGTCCTTGTGTCTTGGAGAATTCATTGGCTTGCACTTCCAGCAGGCAGGGAGCCACAGCAGAAGAGGGAAAGGTTCTTGATCTGCTCCTAGTTAGAGAGACTTGCCGGGGACCGTCCCGGGTGGTTCCACATCCGGCCCACGTTCCCCCCGTCCCTGGTCCCGCGGCCACCTTACCTCTCCTCCCCTTGTCCGCACCTGCTCCCCTCGACAGCAGAATGTCAGAGGCACAGAGCGGTCCCAGACCACGAAGCCCACACCTGTCCTCTCACTGCCGAGGAGGAGGAGGGGATGAGGGAGCGAGATGCTGTTTCCAAGGCGGTGACGCCGTAGCTATTTCTGCCCAGAAGAGATGCCTCAAAGACGGGCTCTTCCCCCAGTGGCTATTTCCTTTCAGACCTTGACATTCTACCTCCCTTGTGTTCATTTCAGCGGTTTTGGGGTAGAGTCGTTTGCTGCTACATAGTGTACTGCTATGTTTAGTTAAAGCATATATATTATTTTTAGTAATAGAACAAAAGCAACTTTTGAGCATATGAGGATAATCGTGTGTCTTCACAGGGTGGCAGAGTGGCTAAGGAAGCAGAACGTGGATCTGGAGAGTCGGCTTTAAAATCCGTTTATCTCCTATTTTAGGACCTTAGAATCGGTATTTAACCACTTAGGCTCCGCTACACTTTCCGATAACGTTGTTACTACGAAAATTACGTCATTAAGTTCGTAGCAAGATTTCAGGAAATGATGTGTAGACGGCGCGTGGCTAAATGACGCCATAGTGAGCCCTCGCGATCACAAGAAAACATCGTTGTAGAGATTGGGGACTTGGAGGGTGGGCCCCATTGCCTTCTTCCGTGCTCTTGGATAATGTTCATAAGAACTGCTATAAATAGGACATCTTACAACCAGATGTTTTATGACGACTGGAAAACAGAAATGTCAAGGTCGTTTTCTCTAGTGAAAGGAGGAATTTCTGCTAATTAAAGGGGAGCCCTGTGGTTTACCAACCTGCCAGCTTGAGCACGAGCCTGTGGCCAGCACGCCCCGGAAACGGGCTGACAGAAGGCGGATGGCCGGGTCCTGCCTCCCTCCTAGAAAACAGCCCAGTATTTCGTGTAACACAATCTGTATATAAAGTGTCATATTATCACCACTGAAATGTAAGAAGGGCCTCAGTTTTTTTTCAGTGTCCTGTTCCCTACAGCTCGGAGAACAGTACTGAGTGAATAATTAGTGTCCAATTAATATTTTCTCAGTGTAGGATTTGGGAATTCACAATGTTAATAACAGTGATTTTAAGCTCTGTGGAAAACCGAGAAGAGGGGGAGGATGTATTTATTACTTAAAGTTCCTTGCATTTTCTTTGTGTCAGATAATAACAGCGAGGTCTCCCTCTCTGGAGTGAAGGACGGATGTCCATGCTCCAGATGATAAAATATTCTAGACGCTTGTGAGCGCAGCACCCACCGGGGCCCCCGAGCCACCCCCGCGGGGGACCGGGGCACTGGTGTGAACGCGGATCACGCCGCGGCCTGGACCGTGAGCCTTGGCCCTTAGTCTCTGGGCCCCCCATCTCCCCGGCTCCCGCGGACCCTGGTGAGTTCGCGTGTCAGCTCGTTAGGAGGAGAAATTCTCTCCTCTTCGCCGTTCGAGACAACCACGTGACAAAGATCTGGTGCCCAGAATATCCAGGATGTACAAAGGCACTCAAAACTCAAGGAGAAAAAGAAAAAGGCCTTTGAAAATTGGGCCGCAGATTCGTACAGATACTTCAGCAAGGAAAGTGCTTAGATGGCAAAATAACCCCACGAGAAGACGCCCAGCATTTCAGCCGCTCAGGAAGCACAGGCTAAAGTCACACCGAGGGACGACGGCGTGCTTCCTAGATCAGAAACACTTCCAAAAACCTGACAGTGGCCAAGCACCGTCGGTTCTCGCCTTTCGGAGCAGCCGGGGACCGTGAGGCCGGGGACACGCCGCCTCCATAATCAATGGGCATTAAAGTTGCTCAGTGACCTTTACACACGTCTGTCACAACATTAGAAGCGCTCTCACTGTGGGTCTTAAATGTACAGGAAGATGAAAATAATAGTAAAATTAAGGTTTACTTAGTACCGCGATTTACAACAGGAGAGACAACGAGCGTTAGAACGAGAGGCTTCTTTGGTACAAAGACTCCTCGACGGTGACACGGACAGACGCACGGCCACCTTCCTGCGCCAAAGACAAAATGGGGCGGGCCTCTCGCGACGCCCCAGCGAGCTGTCACGCTCCCCCGAGTCAGGATCGGCCTCTCGCATCAACCCCCACGCGCGCAGGAGCTTCGAGGCCCGCTGGCTGAGCTCCGCGTGACGTCCTTCTCCGGACGCCGTCCTCGTCGTCACCACTGGTGACTTCGTGGCCCGAGTCTTCTGGCTGCCTGTCGACACCTCAATTACTAGAACGTCACTTCCAACATTATCACTTTATTATTTGGTTGTACACTTGCCCTTTTTTTTTTTTTTGACCCATCTTCTCTTTCAAGTCTCCATTCTTGGCGCGCGTCACACGGGAGACAAGGGGACAGCGCTGTCTGTGCGTGGACTGCAGGCGGAGACACGCTGACCAGCCAGCAATGGATCGGGCGGCGGTGCTGTGAGCAATCCTGGATCACCACACGCATCTGTCATTGTTGTCAGGACTCGTGTCACTCACTGTGGACACACCCGGTCACTGAAATCCGAACGGTGTTGTTGGGGGACAGGCGCCACCCGGCAGAAGCTGGTGCCGCTCAGAACCCCGCCAAGAGAGAACTCGAGGGCTGGAGAGGGTGTGGACAGTTTGGAACCCTCGGACGTTGCCGGTGGGGACGCAGAAGGGTGGCGGTTTCTTACACAACTAAACACGTACTGACCACACCACACAGTGGTACCTCCGGGAGACGTTTGCCCCAACTAAACGTCCACACGCAAACCTGCACGGGGACGTCTGTAGCCACTTTATTCCTAATTGCCAAAACTGATCGCCAAATTAGTTACCAAAGACTGAAAACAACCCAATTTCCTTAATACATATATATAGTGCAACACACCCCAGAAGGGAAAAGAACTATCGGTGCATAAAACTCGAGGGGTAGACGGCAGAAATATTATGCTGAATGAGAGAAACCTGGAGACATAGTACCTGAGTCCTTTTTTATGACATTCTGGAAAAGGCAGAGCTTACAGAGACTGGGGACTAATCAGTGGGGTCCGACTGCAAAGGGAAAGCAGCCGGGGCTTATCTGGGCTATAGGACGATTTTGTATCCCGATTTTGTTAGTGGTTACCTGAATCTATGTATGTTTTAAGACTCATAGAAATGTACACACACACACAGATAATAACAATAAGTTAACTTTATGGTTTGTTAATTTTAAAACGTGTATGTCTTCTTCGTTCTTTTAAATGGGTACTTTTGGGGGAAAAGGGGATTTTGCTAAAAGAAATATATTTTTATAGGTCTCAATGCAACCTTGTATATCTCAATCGTAAGCAATTTCAGCATGTAGTAATTCACTAACATGCTAATGAAAGTACGAGAATGTATCCATCTGAAATTAAGTTGTAGCTCTAGGTAGAGGAAGAGAAGGGGAAGTTTGTGGGCACAGGACCTAAATGAAAGCTGAATCCTACACTGGAGAGTCAACTGATGAATTATTGAACACTACACCTGAAACTAATGATGTACTATATGTTGGCTAATTGAATCTAAGGAAAAAAAAAAAAAGAGAGATGACCAGCAAACAATGCTGTTCGGGGACATGCATGTGAGGGATAGAGTCAAAGCAGCTCTCTCCAAGGTTGGGAAAGTAGGGGGAGGGACATAGGATTCGGCTGCTTGCTTTTTCTCTTTGAAGATTTATTTATTTATTTTAGAGAGAGCGAACATGAGTAGGGGAGGGGCAGAGAGACGAAGAGAGAATCCCAAGCTGACTCCCCCCTGAGCGTAGGGCCCGATGCGGGGCTCGATCCCCTGACCTTGAGTCACAACCTGAGCCAAAACCATAAGTAGGATGCTTAACTGACTGTGCTCCCAGGAGCCCCAGGATCTTGCTGTTTTTTAAAACAATCCGTACAGAACTCTTCTACAATGATATACATGCGAATTAATAAAAATAAAACCACTTTAAAATTTAAAAGAACTCAATCCTATGTGGCATAGGACAAAAACAAATTCCATGTTATTACACCCAAATATGAATAGTGGTTATATTTGAAAAACGAGTTATGGCATACCTCTACTTCATTTCTTTTGTTATTTTATTTTATTTTTTTCAATTTTTTTTTATTTTTTAAAGATTTTATTTATTTATTTGACAGAGAGAGAGATCACAAGTAGGCAGAGAGGCAGGCAGAGAGAGAAGGGGAAGCAGGCTCCCCGCTGAGCAGAGAGCCCGATGCGGGGCTGGATCCCAGGACCCTGAGATCATGACAAGAGCCGAAGGCAGAGGCTTAACCCACTGAGCCACCCAAGCGCCCCTCTTTTGTTATTTTAAGTTAATTTGTAAATAAATTGTATAACTTAATGTTTAAAAGTACACGTATTTATTTTATCATGAGGAAAAATCACACTTGTTAAAGTTTTGGGGATGGAAAGGGTATTCCCACATCGAAACACGATGCACGACTACCCTCTTACTTCTTCTTATCACAAATCAAAAATAACAGCATGTGAATCGTTAATGTCTTCCTTCTGGAGAAGTTTTGGGTGGTTGTAGATGACCTTTCCGAGTCGGACAAGGTCCAGTATCTGTTTGCATGTAGATGGGCTGCTTTCTGCATAACCAGTGGGCCTATTTGTATTTTATATATAATTAAAATGTCTTTTAAGTGACGCAGCTAGATATCACTTGAGTATTTAAGCAGAAACCATGGAGCCAAATCATAAAACAGCATAGAAAAACGTCTGTGAAGTATAATCTTAACACACCTAGACTTTTTCTATAAAAATACTTTCACTCGATTTAAAAAAAAAAAAAAAGTGGTTTTTTTCCCACCATAAGTGCTTTATTTTCAATATCCAATTATCAGTCGATGTGATATCTAGTTTTGTGATATCACACTCTGGATGAGTGAACCATATAATTTTTTAAAATACTTTGTGTGTGTTTGTACATTAAAAAGTCAAAGGCCCAGGGGCTCCTGGGGGGCTCAGTGGCTTAAAGCCTCTGCCTTCAGCTCGGGTCATGATCTCAGGGTCCTGGGATCGAGTCCTGCATCGGGCTCTCTGCTCAGCAGGGAGCCTGCTTCCCCTTCTCTCTCTGCCTGCCTCTCTGCCTACCTGTGATCTCGCTCTCTCTCTGTCAAATTAATAAATAAAAATCTTTTAAAAAAAAGTCAAAGGCCCAAGAATTGCATGTCTATAAACCAGATAAACAAAATTTTCACTTGGAAAACTGCCTGCTTGTTTCTAATTTGTTTAGAACACAATATGAGTCAACCTCAGCACTACAAGATTTCAGCAGACATGTCTTATAGAACTAAAATTATCATGTGCGTTTATTTTCTACTTGCTGTCCGTGGACATTGAAGGGCACGTTGGCTTTTCCTTAAACTCTTCTGCTTCAACTGCTTCAACTGAGAACTTGTGTAGAGAAACCCCAAATAAAGAGTCCTTTAGAACACCCGCCACTTTAGGGCAACTCTACTTTCCGCTATGAAATGGGCCAGTTCCGTTGGTGACACCAGGCTCTGAGGACCGGCCGGCTGGTGAGCCTGGAAAGTGCCAACCACGGGGACGAAGCGAGTTGGCCCAGGGGCCCAGAGCCTCTCTCACGCCAGGAGGGAATCCAGCGAGGAAGGCGCGGACAATAGATTGGAACCCAAAAGCCAACTTATTTTTTTGTTCACCATGTTTGTTTACCAAGTTCACTGAAGGGATCTTTTGAGGATAAAAATGGTTCGAGACCTCAATTTCTCAAGCAGATCTTGAAGGTGATTAGAATTTTCCAGCCCCAAAGTGATCTACTTAGAAAGTCACTGCAGCAAGTCTCTGAAAGCCACTGTTTCATCAGACAGTTTGCTCTAAGCACCTGTTCTCTGTGGTGCAGAAGGGAGTGCAGGTACCATGGAGGGAGTGCAGGTACCATGGGGGGTGCAGGTACCATGGGGAGTGTAGGTACCGTGGGGGGTGCAGGTACCATGGGGGGTGCAGGTACCGTGGGGGGTGCAGGTACCGTGGGGAGGGTGCGCGCATCCTGACTTCCATGCACTTCTACACAAATGTCCTACCCCCTCCCTCCCCGGAGGCCTGGGGACCAGGGCACCCCCCCCCCTGTCCTGCTCCATCACCGACAGCCGGCCGTGGACACTTGGGTGGACAGCCCACAGATGGGGGATGAGGACAAACAAAGAACTGAATGAATAGACTGCCTGGGCCACGTCCTCCACTCTTGCTGGGACCCCCGTGCCACTGTGTGGGTTCGGCTGTCCCAGCTGATTATTTCTGTTTTTTGCAAACGAAACTAAGCTTTATAGTTGTTAAGACACCGAGCCTGGGTTGCACAGCTAATAGCACGAGCAGGATAACACATGTGCGCTGTTAGGGATCTCCGAACATGTCCCACGTGGGCCGTGTGAGAGCTGGAGCTCCCCCGTCATCGCCGGGCGGCCGTGCAGGGACTGCGTTTGCCCAAGTCCAAAGGCAGGAGCCCGGCTTTGTCCTGGGGCATCGTCCAGACGGGAGCGACGGGGTGGTCCCCCCTCTTGGCCGACACGCAGCCCCGTGCTCCACCTGCTTTCCTCCCGGTGGCCCGCGGTGTGGCCCCGGGGACTCGGCTGTGTCCGCGCCAGGCTGGGGCTTCTGTCCTCTGCAGAGGACGGCTCCCACTCCTGGCGGGAGAGTCACCCCGTTAATGTTTCCCGGGAAAGTCATGACATAACCCGGCAGCCCCAGCCCCGAGCGTCGTCTGCGGGAGTAACGGAGCTTAATATGGGTGTGTGTGTGTGTGTGTGTGTGTGTGCGTGCGCGTGTGTGTGTCAGCGTCTCGGGCGCCGCTGTGTGAGGCTGTGAGGCTGCCCGGGGAGGGCGTCCCTGCTTCTCACCCGCCTCCCACGACACTGCACCCCTGCGCTCATCGGAAGTCTGCGAGGAGAGACAGGGGGAGGCCGGGGGTGGTGCCCAGCCTGGGCGACAGCTCGCACGTGTGGGACGGGAGAGCACACTGGCTCCCACACCGAGCACCTTCTGTTCCTGGATGGGTTCCTCCTCCGCCTCCTCCCAGCCCCGACATTAGAGAACGCCGCGGACGTCTCTGGGTCCAAGCACTTCAGGGGCTCACATCCTCCCTTTCTGTTTTGCCTCGTGTCCTCCTCCAAAGACATGGGGGCCTGCCAGCCCGAGGGCAGGGAGTCGGCACCCCCAGAGGCGATCCTCAACCTGCCGGGGCGGGAACGGGTGGCCAGACACCCCAGCTCCTGTCCTTGGGACAGTTGTCCTTGGGACAGACACGAGGCCGGCTCTCTGTGGCAAATCGTCAGTAAGGCACCCACGGTGACCTCCCTCCTCCTCTCACCCCCCCGCCGCCCGCACCTCTGCCTCCTGGGATCCCCGCTAACACGCTGTCTTCACCAAGCTCCTTCCTCAGGCTCCGTCTTCAGGGGGAGGCTGTTAAAAGCCAGGCAGGTGTTTGCCTCCTCACACACCCCGTTCTCCGGGGCCTCCTGGAAGGCCCCCTCCGCCGCCACATGTCTCAGGGGGATGGGAGCCCGAACCCCGCAAGCCTCGCCCACAGCTCCCACCTTCCCCCTCTTTCTCTTTCCTTCTTTGCCAGGAATTTCCCATCCACAGCGACATGGGCAAAACAGAGGTGGCATATTGGGTTCTGGAGAGAGCTGGTCCTCAGAACGCCCCCCTCCTTGTATAGGGTGGTCCTCGAACGGGTCTAGGCCGCCGGGAACTGACTTCCCACAGCGTCCCGCGATCGGGCTCGCCGGGCAGCGGGAGCAAAATGCCTGCACGCCGGGATTGGAGCGGAGGCTCCTGAGACTAGGTGTGCCCTGGGCCCTCCTCTCCCCCACTAGCTCGCACGAGGACCGCAGGCCGGGCTGGCAGTGCAGAGGGGACCCCCAGCGCGTTTGAATGAGTTAAGGCAGAGCTGTCTGTCTCTGTTAGATGGATGAAAAAATAAGCTTTGATGGTGCCTGAAACTACAGGTATTTTGGGCTGTTCATAGAGCGACCCCCATTCCCTACAGCGGGTTGCGAAGCCAAAGCCCAGCCTTGTGCCGCAGCCGCCGGCAGTGAGTAAAGCCCACGCGCAGTAAGCCTCGGGTGCCGCGGAGCTGAGGGACGAGCGGCCTGTGACCCCGTGTGCGTGTCTGTGCCCCCATGTTAGCCCCACTCCCACCTGCATCCGGATTGCACCAGGTTTTCTCCGAGTTGATCCCATTTTATAGGACTTAGCCGTGGAGTTCTTTTCTTTAAAGCCAGGGGGCTCCTTACCAGCGGCTGAGAAATCAGCCCCGGGCTGGCCTGCGGGTCCGTGTACCTCCAGCTGCCCCTTCCTGGGCACCGGTGTCAGATGTCTGTGGGCATCATAGCACAGACGTGCGAAGTCAGAGTCCAGGTCTTCTCCCCAGACCCGCCCCTCTGCCGACTTCCAGCCCTGAAGAACCGGGCTGCCTTCCAATACCGTGTCTGTGAAACCCACTCAGAGCCCTGTTCTCACGGGTCTGCCCACGCCTGACACACGCTCTGCTGGCCAGGGTTCCCCAGAGGAGCGGGGCCACAAGGACGGGTGGACAGATGGACGGACGGACGGACTGGCGGAGCTATAGATATCGGTGATGGAGACAGAGACTTCCAGGAATTAACTCCAAGGCTTATCAACAAGGCCAAAATGCACAGGGTAGACCGGTAGGCTGAAGGGCCAGGGAAGAGGAGATGTTGCGGAGGGAGCTGGAAGGCAAAACCCCGGTTCTTGGCAAAGTCCGTCTTTGCATGTAAAGCCTTGGACCGCTGGGACGAAGCCCGCCACGTTACGGAGAATAATGGGCTTTACGCAAAGTTGCCGATTTAAATGTTAATCTCACCTAAAGGCAACTTCACAGGGACATCTAGAGAGGTGTTTAGACAAACTTCTGGGCACCACAGCGAGGATGACACACAGGTCACCGTCCCACTCGCTCCCTCGCTCCCCTTTTACTTGGACCAGCCCATCATTCGACCTGGTTCGTCTCTATCCGCCATCTGTTCTCCAACCGGAATCAGAAGATCTAACTATTGGTTGATTGTATCTGCCCTGTGTTTAAAAGCCTTCCATTTTTAGGACAAACCAAATTCCTTGGCCCGACCCACGCAGCCCTCACGATCTGCACACGATCATTCGTATCTTGGTTCTAATCACCATGTTGGATGCTCTGCCTGAAGTCCCAGGGCGGGTCTCTCCTGTACCCGGGGCTTCTGGAGCCCGCCTCGTCGTGTGGGCTCCCTCGGCGCGCGCTTACAGCCCGTCCAGCCCCCGCCGGGAGCACACGTGTCCGTCCGTGTGTGCGTCCGCGCACTTGTATGCGAAGACTTTGCCGGCCAGCTCCGGCATCGTTTCCAGAATTCAGGGAGGCCCCACTTCCTGCTGGAGGCC
>CM052808.1:79342434-79361288 GCA_028533885.1 Nasua narica | reverse complement strand
ACGGACAGTTAACACTCACAGTTCTGGAGCTGAAGTCCAAGGTCATGGCGCCTGCAGATTGGGTCCCTGGTGAGACCCCGCCTCCGGTTTGCAGACTCCGCCCTCCTGCCCTGTCTTCTCCCTTCCTCTTCTTGGGGCAGTGGGTTCTGGTCCCATCATGGGGGCTCCGCCCTCGGGACCGTGTCCAAACTTCTGGGCACCCCAACCCCATCCTCCCAACGCCACCACACCACCTTGGGGAGGCAGAGACTTTCAGGCCACTGCATCCTGGTGATGGCGACCCTGGGGCACCTTCGCTGTGCTTCTCCCAGGAGGCTCCTCCCCCCATAGGTGTGTCTTCTCCACCGCTAGTTCGGGGGCCTCTTCCCGTTGGGACCTTCCCAGACTTCGTGGAGGAACCCTTGTGAATGAGCATGTGCTACCACATTTACTGAGGGGTATCTGATCATACGTCAGCAGCCTCTCTCTCCCCTCCGGCTGCAAGCGCCCGGAGGGCAGAGCCTGTCTTGCCATTTACACCAGCGTGAGCTCACAGACAGCAGCTCACGGCAGCCCGCGCAGACAGGAGTGGGTGGAGCACGCAGGAAGCAGGCCCTCTGTGCGGTAGCGGGGGTGCCTTTGGCGCTTCACGTCGCTCAGCGCGAAGACACGAAACCCCGAGAGGTGGTCCCTGCCCCAAGTCACTGGGGACACGTGTAAAGAGACGATACGGTTCAAACTCAGGGGACACTGACGTCACATTGCACAGCTTTGCGGAATCCTGGATTTCCCATTTTGAGGTAAAACATGGCCTTTCAGTTAACAGCCTACAGATGCGGTAGAGTAGGAGTTTCACCTTGTCCCCAAAGAAGGCTTTGTCTCAGCCAAGTGGGAGGGCATCGTTTGCCTGGGAGCTCTGGGTGGGCGCTCATCAACTGACCGGAGTCTGAGCTTAACCGCGGGAAAATCAACTGATAATCGATCGCATCTCCGTAATGGAAGCCCAGTGAGATTTCTGAACCCGGGGGCACGGGCTGGCCCGATGCCGTCCCCTGCTGGGGGTGACACGGCTTCGCCCCACGGCGGGAGACCACGGGGACCTCCGTGCTTGGATGCTTGGGATTTCCTTGGAACTCATCCTCGTAGATGGTTGTTCACTCACTTCTTTTCATCAAAATTCCAAAAGATAATCGAAGATGAAGAACAGACAAGATCGCTGGAGATTTACGTTTACTGGGTAGCAGGCTGGTCTTGTTCAGGGTCGGCTTTCTTGAGCTTCAGCCGGTTACCTGGGAAAGTCGTCCGAGGCCTGCCGCCACAGGGCGCAGAGTCCCCAGCGGTCAAAGTCGTCTGAGGCCTGCCATCACAGGGCGCAGGGTCCCCAGCGGTCACTGCGGTTTTCAGGCGACTTTCTGCAGAGATACCGTTAGGGGCATAAACTGGAGTGTGTGTGCATGTGTGTGTGTGTGTGTGTGTGAGACAGCCCATGGGGGAGTGGGATGCCCCTCCGAGCTTCAAAAACCCTTCTTTCGAAACTAGTCTTTTTCAAATCCTATCTCCAGAGTCTCTCAAGGAGGGGATTTGTTCAGGTCAATTGAGGTCTTTTCACTTTTATATTAAACACACACACACATTAATACAAATAGCTACACGTTTGCAGGTACTTGAAACATCCCTCTGGGTTTTCAAGTTAGAGTTCAAAAGATGAATGAAGCAACCCACCTGGGCAGAGCTGAGTACCTAAAGGACATTTGGAACTTGAGACACAAAGCAAATGACTAAAATGTGTTGAACACCAGTTTCTGCGGGTGTGGCCGAATTCGCTCTCAGACGACCCACAGGACCAATATGATATTTCCCGTAAGCCTGAGACCCAAGGACACCACACTCTAAGTGTGCATGCATGTGCTTTCTTGTATCAGTGGGGATCTTTGTAAGCATTCTGACCGATGCGGAGACTGAGGCTCGGAAGAGATTAATAACGTGCTCGCTCGACAGCAAATGAGATCCAAAGCAGCCCTTCCTTCTGGAAAGCCTCTTCCTCTCTGTTTCATTATATCTTTTCAGTACACGTCCGAGCTCACAACTGTTTCCATGCATAATAACAGTACCACTTACTTAGAATGTTCTACGTGTTGGCCCCTTTGCTAAGTGTATGAATTTTATTTTATCTTCACAGACACCATGAGATGGAGGTATCTTTATTAATCCAATTTGATGGGTAAAGAAATTGAATGAAAGAAGGTTAACCTGCTGGAGTGGACGTTAGAAGTCAGTTAAGAGGGGACCCAATTTAACCAGTTTGAGTCCGGAGCCTCTGGCGTGTGTGCAGACCGTGCTGTCTCCCCGGGCCCACCAGGAGACGGTCTGGGGTCTGTGACAGCAGCAGGGGCCCGGCGATGGGCTGGCATCCGGCCTCTGCCTTCCCTGGGATTCGGAGCTCCGGGGCTCGGCCGAATCTGCCTGTGGCCGTCCGCGCGGATGTCCCTCCCGCTGTTCAGCTGTGGTCAGGGCCAGTGCCCTCTGACCCTGGTTATCTGAGGGGACGGCCCCCTTCCAGAACCTTCACCCCTGACCCTCCCCGATACGGAGCCCCGCACTGGACCTCAGACCCGCACTGGAGACATGCTTTATTGCTTTATTTGTTTCTAATCTAGACGGAGGCCCTGCCTGGCCTTCGGGGGGGATTTTGTCCAGTTGGGCATTTTTGTTTTCACTGTAGCTGCTTATTTTTACTGCTTTATCTTTGCCTTTTATTGAGTAATTTTTTTCTAGGTTATTTTACCTTGTTTGTTTGCTCCTCTCTTATCTATAACTTTTCCATGGGAAATAAGAAGTGACAACTGGAGATTTGAAGGCTGACCCCGGTGACACAGGGAAGGCTCGAGGCCGTCTCAATTGTTCTGAGTCTAGCAGAAGCCCGACACAAAGCAGATCCCCTATGGCCCCCTCCGGGGAAGCGCCCGTTATAGGGCTTCTAGAACTTTCACAGCAAGGGTGCCCTGGGAGCATTCACACCTGCGGCCTGACACCACGCTCCCCTGACCTGGGGTGGGGTCCCACCTGGGGTGGCCGCTCGTGTTCCATGCACAAACCCTCCGCACTCCCCTTTCCCAGCTCGCCAGGCACGCCCCCGCCTCTCCGCCCCTGCTCGTGACGGCGCCCACCTTCCGCTCCGCCTGTCCACCTGGGGGGCCTCCTCACCTCACACACTTGCTCTGTGCGGCCCGCCCCCGGGGCTCCCGCTGCCCCAGGAGAGCCTGGGCATTCGCAGCGCCTGTGCGACTTTCCAGCCCGACACTCGCGATCCGATTCTCCCTGCAAGGATTTCACCGACTCACTAGCACGGACCACAGGTCCATCAGAGAAATACAAGGGGTAGTCACGGGCGTGAAGAGGAAAGAGACGCGTATGCACCTACCCTGGAGGGGAGGGTCGTAATCGGGATGGACCGACTGAATTCCAGAACCTCTGTGGTCCAAGGCCAGTGATAAAACATGAGCTTCCCAGAACCGATCATCAGAGAGAAGGAGCCCTGTGGTCTCTGAACTGCCTCCCTGCTGTGGGCCAGCCCGCGCCCGAGCTCTCAGGAGATTGTCCTGCCCTCGGTGACTCAGCACCGGGGACATGGACACGGCCCACGCCCGCTGACACTGACCGTGGGGACTCGGAGGCCGTCCCTGCATCCAGTGGAAATGCCCGCACATACACATGCTCGTCTATGTTCCAAGGGGGAACCGAGATTCTCACAACTTCACGTAAGCCTGGTCATTCTACCTCCTTCCGCACTGACCTCGCCCAATGACCGAATGTACTTTATTCCACTTCGCAACTTGTTCGCTGAGTTCTTGCTTGAATTTCGAGCACGACTTCAGGGTGAGTCCGCACCATGAGGAATGATATCTCGATGATTGAAAACAATCTTAAAAATGAGTCCTTACGCTTTTAATAATAGAATTGGTATAGATTCAAAATAAACTAGGCCACTTAAACCACAGAAATCTATTCCCTCATGGTTTTAAGGCTAAAAGTGCAAAATCAAGGGGTCAGCGAAGCTGTGCTCGCCTGAAGCCTCTAGCGGGCGAGCCTCCCTTTCCTGGGCTTGGGGACACGGCGCTGTGCTCTGTCCATCTCGGCGTGACGTTCTCTCGTGTCCAAATTTCTCTCTTCTTGAAAGGACACCAGTCATTGGATGGGGGCCCAATCAATTCCCGTGTGACCTCATCTTCCCCGGGACACGTATGAAAAGACTGTTTCCCAAGAAGGTCACATTGCAAGGGGACAGTTTTCAACCAGTATCACTGGCTAACATGGGGGTGCGTTGTGTCAAGGCTGCAGCGGTGACGCCTGCTATCAGATGGGTCCTGGTCAGAGACCATGGCGATGCCGAGAGCCAAGCTGTGTAACCTGAGGGACAGGACGGCTTGCCGCAGGGGACACAGCCATGGTCTTAAGACCTGGAGACAGAAGGGCTGGATGGTCCCCGGCCCCCCACTTCCCAGCTCTGGGGGCTTAGGCAAGTCACTTCCCCTCCCTAAGACTGCGTTTCTCCAAGTAAAACTGCTTAACAAGTACCTCTTTCAAAATTACTGTACGATGGGTGTGGACCATGCCCTTAACAAGCAGCTGGATCATTCACGAGAGGCAGCTAATTTAGTGGGACGAGGAAATACGTGAAGCCACAAAGGAAAACAGACGCTTGGAGAGCAGTTTCTCCGGCGCTGGCCGAGGATTGGGTGGCGGTTGGAGGAACAGGAGGAGGGGTGACAGGAGCAACGAGCCGCTTGAGGAGCGGGATGAAGGTCCCTGCAGTGGGGGGAGCATGAGAAGAGAGCAGAGGCGCAGACCCCCGGGGCACGTTAGGGCATAGCCAGTGGAGAGGCCTGGGGGGTGGGGCCAGGGAAATCAGTGCGGCGGGAGGTGCAGAGCCCCCCGAGGTTGTGACTCTTCCGGGCACGGGAGCAGCCCCAGGGTCGGAGGTCTGCGTTCTGGAATAAGAATTTGGGTTACTCTGAAAAGCGGGTTGGGTGGAGAGAGATCGACCCAGGAATCAAAGTTAGTTGCTTCTGGGGCGGTCCCGGGAGAGGGAGGACCCAGCCAGAAGAGAGACAGCGTGCCCGGGGGAGAGGGCGCCCAGCCTGCGGGTGCGCCAGGGTGGGAACGGGGAGAAGGACGGACGGACTGCTGTATTTGAGGACGGCGGGGCTGAGGCTCGGGGCAGGAGGACTCGTGAGCCCAGCCAGGTCCACGCGGACCAGCCCCCTTCCTCCGAGTGGGGACACGAAACCACCTGCCGGCAAGATGGGACTGAGGAGGTGGGGACAAGCAGGGAGAGGCCCTGTCCAGAGGACAGAAAGCAGGGTGCGCTGGACGCCGCATGGCCAGGCTGGCCGGGGCGCCCCCGAGGCGTGATGGGCGTCGCCAGCCTTCGCGTCCTCCCGCCCGGGTGTCGGAAGCTGTCATTTACGCGCAGCTGGGAACAGCACGTTGGCATTAGCAAACGGAGCCCGGACGCGGAAGACAGATCGCTTTCTGCTGCTCCCGCGGAGCAGGAGGACAAGGACGCAGGAAGCCGTCCTTTGTGTTTCTCATTTAGACAGAGCCTGACTAGAGGCGAGGCCCGGGCCGGGCGGGCGGCCTCTGTGGCAGGAGGGTCGAGGCCCAGATCCCCCCGGAGCTCTGCAGCGGCCCAAGGCCACGGCCACGGCCCCGCGGGCCGGCTCCCCCAGCACCTCGCCACGCTCCCTGCCAAGGACCAGAGCCGCGCAGTGCCCGCACTGTGCTTCTGGAGCAGGCCCTCCCGCCGCGCCTCCGCAACAAAGTGGGTGCGCGCAGGCACACACTCACACTCACCCCCTCCTGGGCTCTGCCGTGACTAAGCGACTGCGCTCTCCCCAATCAGAGGGACGGATGAAGCGAGTTTATTAATAAAAGTCCCGTCAGGAAGATTGGAAATGAATGATTAGTGAAATCCACTCCGTTTTACTTCTAGACAGACCCCCCTCATGGAGAGGCATCTGTGAAGGGCAGGAATTCCCGAGAAGGTTGGGGATGGAAGCATCTGGAAGCTGTTTGCGATACGGATTAGGAGTCAAGCTGCACTCAGACACCGCCTCCAGCCACACAGGCTCGCTCTGCGAGGGGAAAATATGCCACTTGTTTACAGTGCTACTTTTTCCCTTCGCTTGTTATCTGTTTTATTTCTTCCTTGGTTCCCGCCCCCCCGCCATTCATGTGCAATTATGTCGGCACAGACCCACCAGCTGTAGGGCTTGTTAACTATGCCCACCTCGCAAGCTGTCGGCAGAACTGCCAGGAAGGAGGCCGGCCCGGGCGCACGTGTTTGTATCTTCTTCCGATTTGGCGTTTAGAAAAAAAAAAAAATTATTTGGTTTTCTTTCTTTTTTTACTATGGACTAGCCAGAGTAAGCAAAGAAGAAACATGGGCATTAAAGGCACATCCTCAAGCACGCACACGTGCACTCGCACACATGGTCTAAGCAGCACACGCGTGTAAGCATCATCGCACACACGCTTCACACACGTGCACGCTGGTGCTCATCCCCACGTCCAAGGACGGAGGCCATTGTTTTCTTGCATGACTTGTGCATCTCTTCAAAACTCCTGGAGAATTGAATTTTTAGGTCTCCCATTTCTACATCTGGAAAACATTCTCTGGGGGCCCTTTTTATGAATGTTGCCAATTCAGTAATTTGTAAAGTGTGATTGTTCTTCGCCAATACCGGTCTCTTTGATAACAGCAAAATGTCTCCCATTTTTCATAAATTACTCAGAAATCGTTATGATCTATGATAATTGTCTACCCTAAGTTAGTGATAGGAGTTCTTGCCTTCGCTCTGTAAGGAAAATAATCACAAGTCTGATTTTATCTTTGACATCAAACAACAGCAATGAGTGAGTCGACTTGACGGGAGGTCCACGCCGTGGGGCGGCCACCTCGGTGCCGGGCAAGAGCCCAGGAAGGTGCCCTCGGGTCGGCGTGGTTCTGCCTCTTGCTCTGTGGGTGACCTTGGGCAAGGACACTCCACGTGCTCCCTGTGGACACTGGGAAAAGGGTTCGGTCTGTCTTTAGTGCTCACTGTTACACGGGCGAAGAACCCTGGGTTTGGCTTCTTCCTTGTCCAACGGCACGTCAGCGTTATTTTTCTCTTCTTTGCCCTTTCCTGGTTCCGGAGGATAGAAATCCTGTGTGTGAGTTTTCCTGTCTAAAGTTGGGATCTGCGAGTTTCCTGTAAAGGGCCAGTGGTGAATGTGTTAGGTTTTGCAGACCACAGGGCCTCCGTGGTAACTACTGAACCCCTTCCTTGTCATGCAAAGTGGCCTTGGACAATATATAAATGAGCCACTGTGGCTGAGTGCCAATAAAACTTTATTTGCAAAGCAGGTGGTGGCCGGATTTGGCCCCCAGTCCCCACAGCTGGACTAGAGAGAAGATTTTTCCGGGCACTGAGCAACTTCCATGGAAATCATGGAGACCATTTTAGATATTAAAAGTACGCTTGTTGCAAATTAGGAAACCCATGGCGGCACAGCCGGAGTATTCGGTGTCCTAGCCAGGTGCTGTCCTGGCGATGTTTTCTGTGCCCCTGGAGCAGAGCAGAGATCATCCCTTCCCCTGGAAATTATTTTCTCACTCTGAATAATCAACACAGCTCGGTTATTTCCTATCTCCTATAATCTTTCTGGGAATAAGATATGCCATCCAAACTTTTAGGTGCATAAAAAATAACACAACATAATAAATGATATCTGTAATCATATGTGGCTGCATAATTTAGTTGAATCAATGAACATAAATGAGACTGAAAGCAAGGACTCGCGTGTTTTTATTACTTTCTTTTTTTTTTTTTTTTACTGTATGAGTGAATGTTAAAAGACATGAAATGGATGGTTGCATTCAGCAAATAACTAATCTACTTGGAAGATCGGTGGAGCTCGGCCGTGGCATAAATCATTAACGTAAAATCCAAACAGCTCCCTAAAACTTGCATTTCTAGAAGTTTTGCTTAGACAAGTAGACTTGTAAAAGAAACTGATTTACATCTTTAATATCAGAACACAGAAGTCAAGATAATTTAAAAAGTGGTGGACCCAGTGACTTTGAAAAAATACTTAATTTTGAAGATATCTTTGCAGACAAATTTGGTTTCGCCTAATTTAACTCTGTGTAGATACCCGGATTTAAAAAAAAAAAAAACAACGGATTATTAAGCTTACCGGTGAAAACGTGAAAACGTCAAACACGTGCGTCCAGCAGCTCCAGCGTTTCTGCCGTTTGTGTGGCTTGCAGGGCAGCACGCAGCCGGCGGTGGTGCAACGCCGTGATGCAGAGGTCTGTCGCCAAACAATGAAGCAACATATTAATATTTTGGCACGCATTCATTTATTCATTCACTCAACAATCTCATTCACAGAGGACCTGCTTTTCAGGGTGCTACAACATTAAAGAAGATCCCAATTGTTCGCAGTCTAACGAGGGAAGCAGGCACACCCACGGTTTGTGTTGCTGGTTGGGAAATCGGCGCAGCAGAGGAATGCACAGTGGTGGTATTCGGTGCTTACAGCAGGGACGGAAGGGGCCCCGACAAAGAGCCGGTTGCCAACGATAGTGACCGGGACAGCTGGGTGCTGCACAACGCTGTTTATCCACCCCAGATCCCGAGAGAAAGCGCGGTGAGTTCCCGTCCCACCTGGGGGGAGCCTCACATCCATCAGTATCACGAACTAGGAAGTGGTTTTTTTAGCTGACACTTTGTGACAATATCAGCTACAAATCTGGGCCAATATACAGCCTCATTGTTAACTAACTTGAAGGCGCACACTCCTGTTTTGTCAACTCTAGCTAAGCTTCGTGCTCTTTGCCGTGAAATCACACGAGGAGGACCAACATTTCTACAACCATGACATCGATGGTGGGCACTATGTTACGCCACTATTCACCTCTGTTGTGAATAATGTCATCTTTGTCACCTTCATTCAAATGCCTATTCCTGCATTTCTACATTTGTTCATTTATTCGTTCTCTCCACTATCAATTATTGTTGAGCAACGAGCCTGATGCTTTTCCTGAATGATACGAAATCAAATTCCTTACTCTCGGATGCTCAGAGTCAGTGACAGAAGCAGGCACACGTAATAACATACAGTCGTTGCTGGGTGCAGTGATGGCCGTGCGCACACAGTATCATTAGCCTAAAAGAGAAGCACCTACTCCAGAAAGGAAAGACTTTTCTGGAGCAGAGATGCCGTGGAGCAGGTGTAAGTAAGATAGCAGTTTGCCAGGTGAGGAGGCGTGGGCAGCAGAGACGTCCTTGGAGGAGAGGGCGCGGAGGCAGCACAGGCTTGGATTTCTACCTCACTTGGCATTTACCGCAGCCGCGGTCTAGCATGCGCGGAACCATGATTTCTGGAACATACTGAACACTACTGTTAAGATTTTACATTGTTCTCCCTCTATTAACGTGATTTACATGATCAGCTCTTCTTAAAAGGTTGCGAGTGTTGTGTTTCCAAGGTGTTGATCTATACTCTTACAGTATCACTTAAAGCAATAAAAAGTAGGCAGCTTAAAAGTAACAGAGTAACAAAGGAGAGGGAGGCTTTATTGGCTTATGTAAATGAGAAGCCCAGGGGGACGTGACTGCCTCCTGCGTGTCCTCTCCCCAAGGTGACCGCTCCTCACCCCAGCCTGCTTTGGAGCTGCGAGATGGCAGCCGCGGACTCCACGTACGTCCCACAGGAGAGACCCGCTCCTTTACTATGTCTTGCAAACATTTTGACAGTAATTTGGGCTTAGGCGTTATGAATAGGTTTAAACTAGTTATGGCAGCGAGTAGGCTAGCTGGTAACAGGCGGCAGCTCTGGAGCTCGTCGTGGAGCCGGCCTCCCAGGACCACGGGGCTCCCCAGCAGAAACCTGGGAAGGGGACAGAGTGGACAGAGACCCACCGAGGGTCTCTGTCCTGCTCGACATGCCAGCCTTGTTTTGCGGCTCCTAAAAAAGGCGAATGCTTAAAATGAAGGGATTCTATCATCTAGTTACTTAAGGAGAATTTCTAGAGCTCTTTTGTGCTGTAATAAAGGTGTGATCAAGAAAATACCAGCCCAGGAAATACCTCTTCCATATTCCCCTTGCTGTAAGTTTTTACCCAAAATCGTTTCCGGTACCTTACCGGTAATGTGGTCACCCATCATCTCCAAGTATTCCGTACGCTGACGAGTACACAGAGCCCAATCTACTCCAAATCTGCTGCAATTTTCTTTATATTCTTTACCTTTGCCGTTTCTAAGGGAAGAGTGTTAGGAAATGGCAAAGTGATAGACACATTTATGAAATTTAATGACACCCCAAAAGGCCTTTGAAAATTGGTGTACAGCCAAAAAATAAAAAATAAAATAATCCTCCTGCCCTCTTATATTTGATAGCACTTCTAATGGCTTTAAGCAGGATGGGATTGATCGCACTGTGTTTTAGAATTTATGTTGTACTCTACATTTTCTAAATGGCTTACAACTTTGAGTAGCTCATTAGAGAACCCCATGCAATAAGTCAGGATGAGGAAACTGAGGCCCAGAGCATCTGTGTGAGCTGCCTGACACCCCAGAGTCACTAGCCTACTAACGTGCCATAGCCGCTCGCTGCACTTGACCTTCTACCTTAACGTTGGCCAAGGCGTAGAGAAAAGGCATGTGTCCTCACTCACACACGTACACACAGATGCACACACAACACACACGCATACACATGAGCACACACGCAGTGTGTGAACACACACACATACACACGAGCACACATGCAGTGCGCACACACACAGACATGCACATACACGAGCACAATGCACACATGCAGTGCACACACAGAGACACACATACACATGAGCACACGTGCAGTACACAGACACGCGCACACACACCCATGAGCACACATGCACCCATGCAGTGCACACACCCATGGACACACATACACATGAGCACACATGCAGTGCACACACATGCACTCACACATGTACACACATGCACACACGACACACGAGCACACATGCAGTGCACACACAGACATGGACACACATGAGCACAATGCACACATGCAGTGCACACACAGAGACACACATACACATGAGCACACATGCAGTACACACACTCACCCATGGACACACATGCACGTGTATACATGCAGTACACACACGCGCTTACACACATACACACAACACACACGAGCACACATGCACTCATGCAGTGCACACACAGACATGCACACACGAGCACAATGCGCACATGCAGTGCACACAGACACACATACCCATGAGCACACATGCAGTGCAAACACACACAGACATGCACACACACATACACATGAGCACACATGCAGTGCATGCACACACACGGACACACATAACACACATACCCATGAGCATTCATGCACACATGCAGTGCACACACTCACCCACGGACACATACACATGAGCACACATGCAGTACACACACACACACACTCACACATGGACACACACACACAGTTTGATTCCTGATTCATTTCTTGTTAAGCGAGCACACAGTGTCCTAAGTGGTATATTATGGGGAAACCAGTAGGAAATGATTCAACTGGCTCAAAGAGTAAGTGATTTATGATCCCACGTAGCAAGATGTCTGGGGACCGGCGAGGCGGGTGTGGATTTAGTCAGGACTTACAAATGTCTGTATGTGCATCTCTCCATCGTTGGCTCACTGGTGCTCAGTACACTGGGCTTGGACCTCCTCGTGGCCAAGGAGCCTCAGCAATGCCAGACTTCCTGTCTCACAAAATCATGCAGAGATAAATGAAATGATTCCTTCTCCTGTGCTTTGTTCATCAGAATAGACAATATTTCTCAGAGCACTCTCAACAAATATTTTTTTGGTTTGTTTTTGTCTTATTATTTGCCCCAGGGTACAGGTCTGTGACTCATCGGGCTTGCACAGTTCACAGCGCTCACCACAGCACAGACCCTCCCCGGTGTCCACCGCGCAGCCGCCCCATCCCTCCCCCACCCCCAGCAACCCTCAGTTCATTGTGTGAGACTAAGAGTCTCTTCTGGTTTGTCTCCCTCCCGATCTTTTAATGACTGATTAACCAGAGTTAAGTCACAAACTGAAGTCACGCCTAAGTCTACTGAGTCTCCTGAAAGATGGCAGGCCACTGGGACTGATGAACAAACCTGACTTACTCCTGGGCCGGGGCTGCCTTGTCTGAGAATCTGGGCAAAGCCAGAGAAGAATTGCAGAACCAAACCAGACCGGAGCACATCCTCTCTTCCATCACAGTGTGAGCAAACAGCATCTCAGTTTTATTCTCCATTACATCTGTCCCAATATGAGACTGCTGTCACAATTCCGTGCCATGACCAGCGAGCACGGCGCTAGCTGTGAGGGCCAGAGAAAAGTAGGACCCTTCAAAGTCACGTTACAAACAGTATGTATCAGACAGAGTCATGGTACCCATAGCGGACGTTATTCTAGACTTCGGATGTGTTTATATCGTGTTAATTACTGGGGAATGGTGTCAGTGTGTGATGTATAATCTCAGAGTTCTGGAAGTTGTACATCTGCGATGGATCTCATTGGGCTAAAATCAAGGCATCACCAGGGCTGTATTCCTTCTGGGAACTCCAGGGGAGAATGCATTTTCTTGCCTCTCACAGCTCCTAAAATTTGCCTGCATTTTCTGTCTCACGGCCCCCTCCCAACTTCAAAGACAGAAACCTCCATTTGAGTGTTTCTAACATCATGTTGTCCAAACCCTGACCTTCTGCTTTCCCCTTCCACATTTAAAGACCTGTGATTACATGAGGCCAGAGGAAAATCCAGAATAATCTGCCTATCTTAAGGTCAGCTGATTAGAAAACTTAATCCCAACTGCAACCTTAAGTCTGCTTTGCTATGCATCATCCTATACCCATAGGTTTGGAGGATAATAATAGGGACATCCTTAGGAGGCCATTATCCTGCCACACATTTACTTTAAAACCTAAAACAACCATTAAAGGAATAGAGCAAGGGGTTACAGCTGATAAATCAAGAAAAATAAAATAAAATTATGCAATATACTATATTTCTTTAACACATAGGAAACCACATAAAGAAGTAAACAAACAAAAAACAAGAGGGAACCTAGAGAAAACCCTGACAAGACCAATAATCCTGTGAAATGGGATTGATCTAAGCAGCAGAATGGAGAGCCAGTGACTCTGAGATGAGGTAACAAGCCCTCCCCTTCTCCGCACACACATTAAATTTAAAGACACAAACAGATTGAAAATAAAAGGATGGAAAATTCTATACCATGTTAACACTAATTAGAAGGAAGTTGGTGTCCGTATATAAGTACACGTTAGATTTCAGAGAAAACGGTGTTATCAGAGAAGAGGTTCATTTCCTCATGGTCAAAGTCCTGCTGAATGGGAGGACCTAACGATTCTGAACACTTATACACCTAGTAACACAGCTTTGAAGCACACGAAGCAAAATCTCACAGTACTGCAAGGAGAAATGGACACATCACAATTAATGCTAAAGATTTCCTTACCCCGTCTCAGTAGCTTCTAGGAGATTTTGACAGAAAATCGGGAGGGGATATAGAAACATCGAGCGATGCTATTGGTCGGCCTGACCTCATTGTTATTAAGAGAACATCCCACCACCAACAAAGAACACACATTCTGCTCAAGCGCACACGGAGAATTGTTTGGGACAGACTCCGGGCCAGGCCATAAAGAAAAAGTCTGAATACATTTCAAAGGATTCAAGTCATACAGGCTGGTGCCCTGCAACAATGGAGTTGAGTTAGAAATCAATAACGGAAAGAGGTCTGGCGAATTCCCACTACCTGAAAGCAAACGACACGTTTCTTTAAAAAGCCCATGGGTCAAAGAAGAAATCAAAATGAAAACTGGAAATGCTAGATGCTGCTATACTGGGATGCAGGCTGAAATGTGCAGCATCGCGGGCAGGCACTGGAGACAAAGAGGGGTCTCAACTCGTCGGGCTCGGCTTGGCCTCAACACAGTAGAGGAAGAGGAGCAAATCAGACTGAGAGTAAGCAGAAGACAAGAAGGAATAAAGATTAGAGCTGACAGCGATGGAACAGAAAACAGAAATACAATAGAGAAAATCAGTGCAACCAAAACTGGTTTTTTGAGAAGATCGATGAAATTGATAAACCTCTAGACAGAACGATCAAGAAAAAAACAGCACAATTTACCAATATCAAGAATGAGAGTGTTGACATCACCAGTTTCTACAGATATTAAAAGAATTATAAAGAAACAGGAATAACTTTATGCCAACAAATTTGAAAACTAGATGACAACCGAGGTCGGCAATCTCATGAGAGACACACTTAAGAAGCTACCAAATTCTCACTTAAGAAGAAACAGGACACCTTAATAGCCCCATGCTCGTTACAGTAATTAAACTTGTTAAAAAAAAAAAAAAAAGGGCTTTTCCACAAAGAAAACTCCACGCTCAGATGGCTTCACTGGTGAATTCTGAGAAAACACTGCTTTTACACAAGCTCTCCCATGAAACTGAAGAAGACAGACTATTTCTCAACTAATTCCTAAAAGCCAGTTTTACTCTGATAGCAAAACCAGGAAAATATCTTACATCCTCAAATCAGCATCCCTTGTGAACATACATGCAAATATTTAAAACAAAGTTTTGGTAAATTCAACCCAAATATATAGGCTAATGTATCAAGATATAGTGAGGTTGATCTCCAAATGCAAGGTTGATTCAGCATTTGAAAATCAATCAATTAAACAACTAAAGGAAGAAATTTACATTAGTATCCCTGTAGAGAAAAATCATTTGACAAAATCCAACATCCATACTTGATAAATGCTCTCAGCAAACAAGGAATAAATTTCCGAACCTTGATAAAGGGCATTTATGAAAATTTTCAGCTAATGTAATACTAAATAATGAATGACCAAATGCTTTCCCACTAAAATTAGCAACATCATTTATATTCAACACTGTACTTGGGGTTCTAGCCCATATTTCAAGAAAAAGAAATGAATGGCATCCAGGTTAGGAAGGAGGTAGTAAAACAGTCTCTATTTGCAGTCAAAATAAACTCTCTATAAAATCCAGTGACAACACCAAATTCTGGCGAGGATGTGGAACACGAGGAACTCTCATTTGCTGCTGGTGAGAATCCAAAACAGTGCGGCCACTTCGGCAGTTTCTTACAAAACTAGTTGTACTCTTACCATAGGATCCAGCAATTGTGTTCCTTGGCATCTTTCCGAATGATTTGAAAATTTATTTCCATGTAAAAACTTGCACATGGATAATTAGAGCAGTGTTATTCATAATTTCTAAAATTGGGAAACAACCAAGATGTCCTTGCTTCACGGGCTAATGCATAAATAAACTGTGGTATATCTAAACAATTGAATATTAGTCAGCACTAAAAAGAAATGAGCTGTCAAACCATAAAACACACAGGAAACCTAAAGCAAACCCTAAGTGCGAGAAGCCAGTCTGGAGAGGCTACATACTGCACGATTCCAACTATAGAACATTATGGAAAATGCAAAACTATGGAGAAAAAAAAAAGGATCCTTGGTTGTTGGGGTTGGAAGGAGGGAGAAATGAATCGGCCCAGCACTGAGGATTTTCAGGGCAGTGAAACTACCCCGTGTGACACTCTAATGGTGGACGTGTGTCATCACACATTTGTCCAAACCCCCAGAATGCGTACCACCAAGAGTGAACCCTACTGTAAACTGTGGACTACGGGTGATAATGATGTATCAGTGTAAGTTCATCCACTACAACAAATGGACCCGTCTGTCGGGAATGCTGATAACGGGTAAAGCTATGCATGTGCGGGCATCGGGCGCATATGGGAAATCTCTGTCATCCTCTCAATTTTGTTGTGAAATTAAAACTATTCTGGAAAATAAACTGTATTTAAAATATCAGTATACTTTAAGAAATCTACAATGGGCCGGTGTCATTGAGTCCTTCAGTCAAACTCTCTAATATTTGACCTTTGAATTTAGATAGGTTTTTTTTTTTTTCCAAGAATACAAAGCTATTGACTGAAATGTTATAGTGCAATTAAGATTTAATTAGCCTTACCATCACTGCAACAGAAAACAATACTGTGTCTGTTATACGAACTTCTTTTTTGTTTTTCTTTTGTCTTTGTGCAACTTAAGAGTATGCTCATTCTCTTAATGCATCATCATTTGCAACACTGTGTTACTTTAAGCACTCTGGCATGGAACGGAGATGTCCTCGTCTCCTAAGGGAACCTGTGTGGAGTCGTAGGTCTGCCGCTGGGAAACGGGCTCAGTTCTCTCCGCAGCCCCCGAGGCGCACGAGGCCTCGCTTGCAGCTCTCCTGCCACATGACACCCATGTTAGTGTATTATTGCATAAGTAATGACTCCGTGACTGGGTATAAGAAAGATTGATAATTTACAAAGAAAGTCAATCAATAAATAAACTGTCCCTAACCAGCTCGAGAGCTGGCAGAATGACATTCCATTATCCTGTCAGGCATATTGCAATCAAAAGCGTGACGCCTCAAAGGGCAGGGCCCCCTGCCCGCCCCACGCCCCTCTGCGCAGAGCCCCCGGCGGGCTAACTTCTTCCTCTGCGCCCATAGCCGGGGGCTTCTGCTGCGCCCACTTCCAATCCCTAACGCGGAGTGCGGAGTGGCTGGGGTCTGCTGGTGGGACGGCTGCCCATGGTGACAGCGGTGGTGACAGTACTGTGTCACTGAGCGTCTGACAGCTGATCCTCCACAGACAGCACTGTCAGAGAATCAGAGACTTCCACATGCACCAGTGAAATTAACTTCTGTTAGTCTGACATTTCCCACAATCAATACTCGCAGGGTCCTTGTCTCCAGGATCAAAATTCATAAATCAAAAGCAGAAAGCATGAAATAAGGTATTTGATAAATCCATTAACTGGGGTGGCAGTCTACTTCCGTCACTGTCTGGGGTACACCCGTGTAAGCAGAGCCCTCCGCATTGGCTAGGGTGACACGGGGGTTGTCGCCGCTGGTCCATACATTCTTAAAGACACTGTTCTTACCCAGAGGGCATTCTTGTTTCAGAACAGCAATTTAATCTGCTCTTTTCCTGGGATCCAGCCCGGATGGAGAAAAAGCTTGGTTTCAGGAAAGGAGAAATCCAACTGATAGTTCGCAGTAGAGAACTGCCTTTGTCTTCACAGCAGAGAAACCCTGGGCAAACAATATAAACCGAGTATGCATGATACATGTGCCTATACACTCTGCGTGTGCACTGTGCATACTCTGCATGTGTGTGTGTGCACTGCGTATACTCTGTGTGTGTGCACCGTGCATACTCTGTGTGTGCACTGTATATACACTGTGTGCACTGTGTATACTCTGTGTGCATCCGTTTATGGTCAGTGTATCCACTGTATATCCTCTGTGTACGTTGCACATACTCTGTGAATACACACTACATATACTCTCTGTGTGCACTGTATAGCCTCCGTATGTGTACCCTGCATTTGCTATGCATGTATACTGTATGTGCGTGCACACACACGGACTCTGAGCATGTGTGTGTGTGTGCGCATGTGTGCAGGAATCCCATAGCCAGCCCTGCCCCCTCACTGTCCCGATCTGCATCCCGGGCTCCAGGCCCTGTGTGTGTGAAAATGCCTGGTTGTTTATCATCTCCCCGTAGGGAACCCGGCAGATCGAGCCTCTAAAACACAGCTACCCTTCCTTGACTGCGTGTCGCATATCCTGCTGCTGTCAGAACTGGCTTACCTTATGCAGCACAGCGTGTACACGCTCGCTCGTCTACACAGAGCAACGAAACCAAACACTTCACAAAGGAAGTAAGTGAATATAGAATTATAATCCTAACTGCCCTCACGGAGCTAGAGGTCCTGCTTGATTTACTTTAAAGATGCCGAAGTCGGAAGACAGAGCCTGGGTGGTGCCAAAAATAGCTTTCATTGCCTGATTTCGAACTTTACTACAAAGCTGTGATCACCAAGACAGCAGGGCACTGGCACAAAAACAGACACATAGACCAGTGGGACAGAGTAGAGAGCCCAGATATGGACCCGCAACTCTATGTCAAATCATCTTTGACAAAACAAGCAAAAATATCCAGTGGAAAAAAGACGGTCTCTTCAATAAATGGTGCTGGGAAAATTGGACAGCTCTATGTAGAAGAATGAAACTTGACCATTCTCTTACACCATACATGAAGATAAACTCGAAATGGATAAAAGACCTCAACGTCAGGCAGGGATCTATCAAAACCATAGAGAAGAACATAGGCAGTAACCTCTTCGACATCAGCCACAGCAACTTCTTTCAGGACATGTCTCCAAAGGCAAAGGAAACAAAAGCGAAAATGAACTTTTGGGACTTCATCAAGATAAAAAGCCTCTGCACGGCAAAGGAAACAGTCCACAAAACAAACAGGCAACCCACAGAATGGGAGAAGATACTCGCAAATAACACTACAGAGGCCTGATATCTAAGATCTATAAAGAACCCCTCAAACTCAAACTCACAAAACAGATAATCACATCAAAAAATGGGCAGAAGACATGAACAGACACTTCTCCAAAGACATACAAATGGCTAACAGACACATGAAAAAATGGTCATCATCTTTAGCCATCAGAGAGATTCAAATCAAAACCACACTGAGATACCACCTTACACCAGTTAGAATGGCCAAAATCAACAAGACAGTAAACAACAAATGCTGGAGAGGATGTGGAGAAAGGGGAACCCTCCTCCACTGTTGGTGGGGATGCAAGTTGGTGCAGCCACTTTGGAAAACAGTATGGAGATTCCTCA
>CM052808.1:79324602-79341934 GCA_028533885.1 Nasua narica | reverse complement strand
GGGGTGGGGGGGTGGGCGAGCCTGGTGATGGGTATCGAGAAGGGCATGTATTGCATGGATTACTGGGTGTGGTGCATGAACAATCAATCTTGTAACACTGAAAAATTAAAATAAACATATTTGGGGAGAAAAAAATAGCTTTCATCGGAAAATCAAAAATCAGCGACCTTTTTTAAGCTTTGGGATCTCCTCGGGGCGGGGTGAGCATGCACACATGTATCTGAGCCCCGCAGTCGTCGGGGAGCCCTTAGAGACCCTGCCCGCTCGCTGTGATGGCCAGGTTCTCAGGCTCACACTGTGCCTTCAAAACGTATGACATGGGCGAGAGTTCGCCCCCATTACTAGAAGAAAACTACAAACCCCGTGAATTTTTGGTAAAGTTTTATGGGATATGGTATTTTATAATCTACATTATAAACATGTTTTCAATCCCATAGTTAAAATACTGATACTAAGCAAAACGTGTCTTGCCCAAACAGAGCTGGCCGCAGGCAGCACCCGGGGTCTCAGGCTGGGGCGGGGTCTCCTCCGCCACATCTCTGTTCCCCTGGGAGTTCCACGTTCTGTGTGCCGTCTTGATCACCGACCCCAGGGCTAGCGGGAGAGCCGGCGGCAGGACAACTCTGCTGATGTGGCATTGCACCGTGCCATCCCCAATCCCTGGCACAGGTGTCACGGATGGAAAGCATGGGGGCAGCCCCTCCCAGACACGTTCTTCCCCCGGAGAAAGTCTTCCCACAGAGCCGTCCCTTTCCAACTCCACTAGAGATCTTCAGACACTCAGACCGGTGGTGAGTTTCAAGAAACATGAAACCACAAGATGAGCCCCACTGCAGATGCCTTAGGGCTGGGGTTGCCTTGTGACCAGGTAGTGGGATCAGTGCCCTTCATAGGCAAGTGTCAGGGGCAATCTTTGTGCTTCAGATGTTCAGAGTCCAAATGCGTGAGAGGAGGCCATTAAACCAAAGGACTGTACCGCTCCTCATTAAACGTAAGAACATGTGAGCTCAAAGCAAGAGGCGAGCCCTGCACAGTGCACACGACGGCCAGGCTTCCGTTTCCTCCGAGACAGGGTCGTGCACGCACCCCTCGTGAAGCCCAACGTCTTCCACCTGGGCCGACTGCCCCGCCCCTCGCGGGGGGCTGTGGGTCCCGTCCTGGGCAGCTGCGCCCCTGACGTCCCCATGGAAGCCACCTGTACCCCCGGGAAAGCTGCGCGCCAGCCTCCGAGCTTCCCTCGTGGAAGCAAACCTTTTAAAAACACTGCTCGTTGTTTATGCACCACGCCCGACGCTCCGTGCAACACATGCACGAACGACGAATCTTGGAACACTGAAACAATAAAATTAAATTAAAAAAACCCCACAACGAATAAAAATCAAAACCACGAAACAAACAAAAACATTGTTCAACTGACACCATTACCCGTGTGCATCGTCCCCATAACACATCAAAACTGCTGAAACCAGGCTGTCAGAAAAGCTTTTCTTTATTTATTTTCCAAAGTGAAGAATGCGCTAGACCCTTGATTTCCTCTCATCGTCTCGATTTAAAAAGCTCAGGAATAAGCCACAGCCTGACGAATCCCAGGGTCAATGAACGTGAGGAAAAGGGTAATATCACATAAAGATCCACTTGCTAGAGTTCCTATAGAGCGCGTTTTAGGTCTGCGTTGAAAACATTGGTTACGTTGGAAAATGACGATGTTTCTCCCACGGCCGCCCCTGCAGACGGTGCCATGATGCAGACGCGTCACTTGAGGAGCCTCACCCAAGTGTGCCCGTAATCACTCGGCAGAGCCCTCGCCGTGTAGACACCCAGTGGGTAGGTGGGTTCAGTAGCACACGGCAAAGCTCCGGGAGGGACTCTGTCTGCTCTCACAATCAAGGAGGAAAGCAGGCATTGTCGCCGGGCCCTGACCGCGTGCCTGCCGCAGGATTCCTTGAGAGCACGGGCCTGGCTTTGCTTCGCTCCGACGCTGGGACGGGAACCTTGCTATCCCTGTGCGTTGTACGTTCTCTACCTATCAATCCGAACGACGTTGTTCAGATATTGATATCAGCCTGCCTCATACTTTCTCCTTCTAATTACAAAAGCAGCCAATAATTGGGTTTTTTCCTATGGATCCTCTGTCGTCTCCCGTGTCGATAGTGAGGCTGCCCAGACCACCTCGATGTGCTATGGCAGGTGCCCTTGAGAAAGATTTTGCTGTTATTCAAATTCAATAAAGTTTCCCTACTCTCTGCCTTGATTCCATTTGTTTGCTTCCCTCCACAAGAACGTCTCTTTCTTCTAAGAGAGCAGGTATTTGAGAAGAAGATATAAATTGGAAAATAGATTTTCCTGTTAAATGTTGGAATACCGGCATTATATGGTTTTAAAAACCCAAGGGAACTCAACTTCTGGGAGCTCATAGCATGTGGGAATTATATTTGGCTTGCCTTAGGCCGAGGTTTACCTCCAATATGGCCTCTGAGACTTGTCCCCAGAAGACACAGCCTGGGGTTGGACCAGAGGAGAGAGGGAGGCGTGCTCGTTGGCCGATAGGTTCGCTCTCCCCAAGATGCACGGCCATCCCCTCTCCTGGGCGGGGACAGCGTACCAGAACCAGAGACCGTGCCTACAAGTCCTCCGCGACCACGCAGACAGAGCCGGAGAGTCGGACCCAAAGGGAAACAGGTCTTATCACCAGCAGACAGTGCAGAGTCGAAAAGCACGGGTGACTCTCAGAAGACGGTAGTTAGCACAGCCCAACCATTCACGGTGGTTGAACACACTGTCCTCTAGTGCATCTCGATGAACACATTACTAAGTCTGTGTTCCAAGTCTTCGGGCAGAGTCGAGGGTCCGTCTTCCTTCTTTTTGTTCAGGACCTCACTGTTCCAGAATTCTTCAGTCCCCACCCTAGGCAACAGCGCCCACAGGGACCCTGTTAGGTTCTATTACCTTTCACAACTGTTGGCTTCCCATCTCCGTGAAGAGATCGTATGCACCTTATTCTTACGTGACCCACGGTGCCTGTTTAGGGAGTCCTCTCTGCCCCCATCCCACGGATGCTGGGCTTGGCACCATCAGTGAACTGTGATCTGTGTGTGTGTGAAACATGACTTGTGTGCACATATGTATGTGTATGTGTGGTATATGTGTGTGCAGATGGTGCCGTGTGTGCATGTATGTGTGCAGACATGCACACGTGTGTGCATGGGAAACACTGTGCGTGCCTGCACGCCGTATCAGACCGGCAAAGTTGAGAGCCATTGTCTCTGTTGAACATTGCCCTTTTTCTGTCTCCATGATCAAGATGGGGTGCCTCTCCCTCTCAGCAATGACAATCCTTAAAAAAGACAGACAGTGTGCAATCCTGGTGAGAGATAGGACCTCTCCCATATCACCGGTGGGCATGAATACTGTTACAACCACTTTGGAAAACAGCCTGGCCGTTTCTTAAAAAGTTATCATAAGTCTATTGTAAGACCCGACAATGCCAGTCCCGCCCAAGAGAAATGAAGACACGTGTCTATACGACATGAACTCGTACATGAACATTCATGTTGTCCCTGTTCACACAGTGCCCCCCAAAGGAAGCCACCCAAATGTCCATCGATAGCTGACAGATAAACAAAGTGTTGTGTATCCACAACGGAGTACGGTCCTGCCACAGGGAGGAAGGAAATAGGAGCACAAAGTACAACGGGGACGGACCTTGAAAATGTGGTTCTGAGCACAAGATCCAGACACAAAAACCACATCTCGTGTTTCCTTTTCTATGAAATGTCCAGGAAGGAACCCTCGCCAGTGACTATGAGTAGAACAGCGGTTAGCAGGGCGATCATGAGAACAGCGTGACTGCAGGCTGGCATTAGGGTCAGACGTGTGTAACGAAAATGTCCTAACCCACAGCAGCGGATTTCCTGAGAAACCACTGGATCATAGCCTTAAAAGAGCTGAAGGTCGTGTAATAGAAGACGTTGGGTTAAACGAAGAAAGAAAGGGTGTGGCCTCTCACCCTGGACCTGAGAATAGAAGCTGCAGGCAGCAGAGCCCCGAGCCCTGGCCAAGCCACAGCCAGCGTGGAGCACGAGCGAGGGACGGAGGAGCGCTGCTGCGAGCCTGGGGTCGGGGACTTTTGTTACACGGCATAACTCAGTAAGAGCTCACTGATGCGGAGTTCACGTCAGGCTCGACTTCAGGCCTTCTGATACGCAGCCCCACGGTGCTTCCCGCTGTCGGTCACTCTGTTTATGTCACGAGGCGCTGCCATCGGGAAGTCCTGACGTTCTCTGGAGCCGCACGCCAGGCTGGGCTGCATTCGGCATCGGTGTCAAGGTCACACAAACCACGACTGAAGGGGGGTGATACTGACCCTGGTCTGAACCCCAATCCGTGCTCTGGATCCTGAGTAGTTAATGGGGCAGACGAGGCAGGACAAAGGATGCCTCCTGGAAGCAGCCGTGACTGTAGCCAGTGGCAGCACCTGGCAGGCCGAGAAGCCGGATGAAGCTTCCAGAAGGGGCCCAGCATGGACAGAGCCCAAGGACGTAAACGAGGCTCCCTCTTGAGCCCTGCAAATGCTTTGCAAATTCATTTCCTCTTGTACCCGCAGAACCCTTGAGGTTGCTGTCGCTGTGGCCCTCATTTTGCAGACAGGGAAACTGAGGCTCGGCCCGCCCTCCTGACTGGTCCTGAGTCCAACAACAGGGCCAAGCAGAGATCTGTCGCCCTTCGACCTTAAGCTCTCTCCAGCGCACATTCCCTCTGCTTTTTGGGGGTCAGCTGAGTGAAAACCGAGGTCCTTCCCCACTGCTCCTGACCCTTCCATGTGGGGCAGGAGGAGACGGGCTCCTTGGTCCAGAGCTGGATCTGTGCCGGGGGCAGCAGCCCTGACGTGCGGCAAGGCTCCGCTGAGGCTCTTCCTGCCACGTGGAGGAGAAACACGTGCCGGAGCCTCTGCCCCGCTCCAGGCCGCTGTGACCGAGGCACGGCCCAGCCTCCATGCTGGGTGCACGCGAGCGCTCGCGCGTCTGCGACTTCATACGTGGGGGAGGTTTGTCACAGCAGTGGCGACGTCACAACTGAAATGACAGCCGTGAGCAGCTGCGTCTGCCTCCCAGAACAGTTAGAGACCCATGAAAAGCAGTTAGAGAAAAGGGGAGAATGCAGTCAAATCGTGTTCCGTGTTTTATTAGCCCTGGACCTCTCCTGCCCATTGCGGTGGGGCCACGATGCTCCCTGCACGGACCAGATGCCCGCGGGCAGGAGATGCTCAGGGGAGCGCGGAGCCAGGAGGTGAGTGTGGATCTTCACAGCACGGACCTCCCCCCAGGCCCCCGTGGAACCCCGAGCCCACGGTGGGACCCCAGGGCCTGGATATTGTACCTCGGACGCCCGGACGCCGGGCCCACGGGCTCCTTTTTGGCATCGCTCTGTCACAGTCCCTGCCCGCACGGCCCTCCATCCTCGTCCCTTCCTCAGCGGCCGGCAACAGCCGCGGGTGCCACGGGGTGCTGTCTGCCTCGAGCGGCGACCTGAGCAGCTCCTGCCTGGGGCCCAGGACAGCAGCCCTGGCGGAAAGTGCACCGGCCGCTTTGGTGCAAAGCCCCTTCCCTGGGGACCACCAGGCAGCTTGACGACCATCCGGGACCACGCACAAGTGGGCGATTCCCTACCTGGGCTGAGGCTTTGGTTGATTTTCCGTTTGACTTGGAAACTCGTTTATACTCTTCGCGGGTCGATGCAAATGCTCATTCCTTCCACTGTGGCCTCCGAGATATGGGGTAGGGCTGATCAGATCACATGAGAACATTTGTTTCCTATGCAATCAAGAAACCTGTGTAAACATCCTCAGCGTGGAATAGTTCCAAGTCTTATTGGGGAACTTGGCTGGGGTTTTGTTTTGTTGTTTTCTTTTTGGTCCTTCTTTTGGACAGAACGAATGCAGTAAGACAGCACCTTTCTGGACACGCGCATCAGCTAATCTCAGACAGGATCAACAGGATCAGCACGGGTCAAACATGATGGGTCAGAAGGGGCAGACAGGATGAAGGGGCGCTCTGGGTCCCACCTACTTCCCATGGAGGCGACCTGGACAACCAAAGCCTGAGCAGCTTGGCAAATGTGCAGATGTGTTCCCCAACCAAAGCTCCCCAGCCGAGAGTCCGACCACCGGTCAGGTTTTTGTGGATGGAGTACTGACCCCTCACGCTATCCTGAGCAGGGCCTGGGAAACCTGAACAGTGACATCGACATGGAGGGACAACTCCGAGGGCTTCCTCGAGCCTCGCCTGGCGATTCGGGGACAAAGCTCCTCTTTGGAAGTCAGCCCTCGAACCACCCACCTGCCGACGGCATGGCCGCTCCGTGCCTTTCCCCCGCACTGGGCGGGATGGGCGGCCACCAAGGACCGGCGGGACCCTGAAGGACTGCAGCTGGACGCCTGCAGTCTGTTCCTTCCGCAGCCCTCACACACCTGCGTTTTTCTTAAAGTTCGGGTAGGTGATGAGAAGAGATGAGCAACTTCCTTTTTTTTAAGATTATATATTTATTTATTTGACAGAGAGAGAAAGAGAGAGAGAGATCACAAGTAGGCAGAGAGGCAGGCAGAGAGAGAGGGGGAAGCAGGCTCCCTGCTGAGCACAGAGCCCGATGCGGGGCTCGATCCCAAGACCCTGAGATCAGGACCTGAGCTGAAGGCAGAGGCTTTAACCCACTGAGCCACCCAGGAGCCCCAGGTGAGCAACTTTCAAAATTCAATCCAATAGCACACAGACCTCAACTTTATCTGCACATCGGAAGTGTGTGTGTGCGTCTCCCAGCAGAGGCTGCAACATTCCCGTGTCTGCAAGTGTGTACCGCGTGCGGCAGGAGAGACCCTCAGCGCTTGCAACTCAGACCTCTCCTTGATCTTCCCCGTTTCCTGGAATGGTTTTAGATCCATGGGCCTTCTGGGCCTGTCTTGGGCTCCCGGACACAGTGGAGGGCGGCGCCCAGAACAACCAAGAAATGCTTCTCAATCTTGGTGTGTAAATTAATTGCTAAATCACAATGCAATTTGTATGGAATTGCATTTGAATCCAAGATTAATAATGAATGAATTAATCAAGATTAATTTTATTGTAATGGATACCAAAGGATCTAATGATGATTGGCTGCTTGTTCTTGAGAACTGCCTTATAAATATTCACACTTTGCTGCATTCCTTGACTTGTATATTTGAGGGAGGCTTTCTTCGACAACCGTGTGTATCGGGTGGGAGAGGTTTCCGCAGATGCTTCTCATTTCGGAATTAATTTCCTCGCTAGACGCACCCCCCCCCCCATTCCCTGGAGGGCGTCCCCAGCTAATGAATTGTTGAGAAAATATATAAATTTTATATTTGGAAAATACAGGCCCCAACGTGAGGAAGGTCTCTTTTCGGTGATGTTTCTCTCATTCAATTACCTTGACATATTTAAGAAAATTAATTCAAAATGAAATGAGGTGATGTTTTACAAAATGGCAGGGCATTATTTTAATTTGAGTTAGGGAGATTATGATACGGTCATATTTTAAATCATCATTTCAACTTAATTCAGGTAGGTCTTAAAATTCTACATAGCACCCAAATAACAAGACAAGGGCACAGTGTTCTCTGAAAATCTAATTGTCTAGATTCCCTGAACTAAGAATAAGAAGAGTTGTAAATTAAAAATGGTGTTGGGCTTGCAATTATTGCGTAGGGAGTGATGATTGTTTTTTGAACCGACAAGAACAATAATTTGCTGGTGAAGCTACATGTGCCGTGGGCCAGGTGCCGAGCTCCCGACGACGCTCAGGGGCTCTCGGAGTTCATTTCCACTTGTTGGTGGCCTCCTGCTCAGCCCCTAGTCCCAAGATATGTGCTTTCTCTTGGCTTCCTCTCTTCCCTGTCCATGCTTCACACGGCGGACTCTTAGCTCCACTTGCGGTCTCTTTCCTGCCCCTTCGATGGCATGGCAGGATTGTGTCTCCACTGTCCTCATTTTTCACACCATCCCAGGATCCCTCAGCTATGAGCATACATTAATCACCCTCTGTTTGCTGCTTATGTTCACATCTAGTCTTCAGCCTGGTCTCTCTTGGATCTTTCAGGATCCCTCCATCTGCTGCCTATCGATGCCCCTTGGGTGTCCTTAATCTGTACCTCTCCAGGACCCTAACCTCCTCCCCACCTTCTCCCACCCTGCCTGTCCTTCCATTTATGTCTTCTGTCCATGATTCCCAAATGGCCTCATCATGTTCCGTGGCACGGAGGTCCTAAAGATCATGAGAATCCTGTCCTTCGAGAGGACCGGTAATCACAAATGCTGAGCGCTTCTAAGACTAAAAACCATATTGTTGGATGTCTCTCAACCAGACAACAGCTCTGTGCCTGGTTCAGATCTTCCCGTAAGAGACTTTTGTGTCTCTGACAACTCAATGCCCCAAAGAGGCCATGATGTCCCTGGCACTTTCTCTAGCTACTGTGTGTTTGCCAAAGTTTTGCTTGGGGCATTTGAACTTAAGTTTTTGAAATTGTTAGCAATTTGATGTAAAACACTTGATTTCTATACTCTACATAATGCTACGATCTAGGTTTTTGGAATTATACAACTCTTTTGGAAAATGCCAAGACCTCAACAGATGTTAAACATTGCTTACAAAATAATCATTAATAACCATCATCGACTGCCAGAAATTTTGTTGGGGAAGTCATATGATTACTGCTAATCCTCACAAAGGGTCTGGGCCTTAATCCCAGGTTGATAGATGTGTCCACTGGTGCTGAGACAAGCTTAACGCCTTGTCCAGGGTCACACTAACAAACAGCCAGAATTCTAAGCTGTCATCTTAAAAATTCTTTGCTTTTCCTACTCTACCTGCTGCCTCCCATAAAGACTTGATAAATTTTTAAAAAATCAACTTTTATCTTTTTTTTAAAAGATTTTATTTATTTATTTGACATAGAGAGATCACAAGTAGGCAGAGAGGCAGGTAGAGGGAGAGGGGGAAGCGGGCTCCCTGCTGAGCACAGAGCCTGACACGGGGCTCGATCCCAGGACCCTGAGTCATGACCTGAGCCGAAGGCAGAAGCTTCAACCCACTGAGCCACCCAGGTGCCCCATCAACTTTTATCTTAAACATCAACTTTCCCTGACTGTAACACATACAATTACGAAATTTGCATGATTCTCCACAATACTGTGCTCTGGAATAGTAAATAAAGTCTCAATAAACCAATGCCAGAGTTGAATGCTTTTCTAGTCAACCAAGCTGTAGACAAGTTCTCAGGCCTTAGATTTAGGTAATTCCTTGTTTTCTTTCCCATGTTTTTGGGCAAATATCAGTAAATTTCATGTGCACTTACCTCTTTGTCAGGAAAGAATATAATGTACGGTGATACAGTGCTTGCTTAAGAAAGATCTCCTATTTTGTACCTAACGTATCTCTAAAAGATAATTTTAATGAACATTATTAAAGACCTGAATGAAGTCAAGCATTTGATAAACACATCATTTTTGTCTCACTGCAAGAAACAAGAAGGGCATGGGTTTTGAGGATCAGCACCAGTGAGGGTCACCGAGAGAGAAGTTAGTGCCCATGCCAGGGAAGGGTCAGGCATCCGGGTCAGATAAACGTGCTCCTCTTCTCTCCAGAAAATGTTGGTTAATTTAATTTTAAACCAGGTTATTTGATGACGATTATCTAACCCGGAGACGTCGTCCACTCACTCTCTCCGGCCCCGGGTCCCAGGCCAACATTGTCTGGAAATTAAGGGCAAGAGCTCTCATGGCTCAGACTGCCAGGCGTCACCCTTACAATTTCTCTCTTCGGGCAGCAACTGATCCTCACCCAGGTCCTTTAGCGTTGGCATTAAAAGCAACTTAAATTCTAATTAATTAGAAACACGGTAGAAGAACCTGACGGGGCCCCACTTTGGTGGAATTCCTCCTAGTTAAGATGAGCTTTAATATGAAGCAATAAGACCTGTCAACCTCAGAAAATAACCTACTTTGGAATGTTTTTCATTACAATCTGAAAATAGTTTTCCAGCAACTTACGGGGAAGAGGAGAGCTAGCAGAGCCCCTCCTTCGGAGACGAGCCACATGTCCCAATACAGACGGCCACCATGTTAGGCAAGGAAATCCATTTCCCCCCAAATGTACAATATTTCTCAAAGATATACAAAAGAGGAGATAATTTGATTTTCAGGTAGATATGCATGAAACCCGTATGCGTGGACGGACCATAAAAGGGCCTCCTTCATGAGAGCAAACATCATGGGGAGGGCTGGGGGTGCAAAACCAAGAAACACACACTACGTTCATTCGTACGCTCCGTGTTTGCTACATTGTCAAAAAGCATTCTTTGTCAACTTGTAGATGTTTTTTAAGGTTAAATTTTAAATTTAAAGGCCTTTAAATTGAAAGTCCGATTGCTAACCTGAAAAAGTGACAGGAAGTACGCTGCCGAGTGCTCACATGCCAGGAAGCACAGGGTAAGATGTCGTGCTTCCTTCCCGATCACCAAACAGACCTGTCGCGCTAGATTTAGAGGCGCTTTACGGGCACTTTGCCTACAGGACACAGACAATACACTGAGCTGTGCTTTGGAAACGCCAATCACACGGTACTTACAAATCCAGCTCATCAAATGTCTCCAACAGCTTGTGCCCCCACCCCTGGCCCCTGGGCTTGGATACGCCCCATCCCGGGGGGCGGGTACAGTGGAAACAGCCACGTCCCAACATGTGACAGACACCACGCTCCAAGTGACTTAGGAACCTTATTTCTCAGTGTGTTACCTACTCCGATTTCTAGTCCAAGGGGTTAGGGTACCGCCGTCAACCAGAAGCAACCACTCACACTTTGGATCACGGCACTAAGTGCCCTCAAGAGCAGCGCTCAAGAGCGGGTCGGGGGCCGGAGCGGATCTGCAAGGCTGAGCCAAACGTCCCTGCCCCCGGACGCAGGAATGGGGTGCGGGGGGCTCAGAGAGCAGGTACGGAGAGATGCGTGAAATGCACATTCATACATCTAGCTGCATGTTTTGTACATGGAGACGCAAAAGCAGGGTCAGAAGAAGAAGGCAGCTTATTCACCGATGCCTTAGCCCGAGAGGCCAAAGTCACAGGCCCCCCGGTTCACCTTGGACTGTCCCCAAAGGACGAACTCAAGGTTATCATTTCTGCAGAATTAAATAGTAGGGGCCACAAGCCATTGACAAAAGTGGATTCAAATTACTTATTTAAGAATGCCTCTAAGAGCGTTTATATTATCGACAACGGCTTATATTATAGATTCAAGAAAATAACCTCTGTGGGGTGAAAACCAGGTAATATGTCACCGAATCACATGCGGGTCGTTCATTATTCTCAGCCAGCGTTCTAGAAAACACGAAACTAATAATCCAATTGCTCAACTCTCGGCTTGCAACTGTCGTGCAGACTTTTAAGTAACCCTGAGAATCCCCCGGCCTGCCTCGCGTTAGAGATGCAGGTGCGGTCCTAGAGCCTAAATAAATCAGGGACCAGGCTCGCTTTGAGGGTTCTGGGGTGGTGCTGGGACACACCAGGTGCTGAGGGTGAGCCCAGGAGCCAATGTCAGGCCGAAGTACAAATGGGTCTCCATTCGCCCTGGCGCTACCCCTCTACTTGGAAATAAAGTGTGTTCGAGGACCCTTCCCGCAGACAGGGGGCGGCGAGGTCAGTTATCCCCGGGCAGGGCAGGCATGGGGAATTCGTGAAGGTCGTACTGCGGGATCTTTCTGGAACGACATGAGTGAGGAATCTCTCTCCGCAGGTACAGTGGGCCCTCCCTGCAGGTGGGGAGGGGGGTTGCGGAGGGGCCTGCGCGGGTCAGGGTGAGTCTGCCCCCAGGAAACCGCAGCCTCAGGGTCCTGCCAGGAAACCCTGGCCCGGCCTCGAGTGGCACTGTGCTCTGGACCCCATGGTTCCAGCAAGTTCCAGGGGATTCCCCGAGGGTCAGGCTCTGGAAACCATTGTCCTAAAGTGAGGGAAGGCCTGCTGGATGGAGCCGGGGGGGGGGGGGGGGTGACCTGTGTCTGAACCCTGAGTCTGGCCTGGCTTTGCTTCGCGCTCCGTGCGGGCTGAGCTGTCACAGGACTTCCCGTCCGTGGGGGTCGTGGGGTCAGAGCTGGTGCATCTAAGGCCCTGCAGACTGGGGGGCCTCACGGACGCATTGCCGTGTCCCCGGCCATGTGAGGGGCCGTGGCAGGCACGTCCCCGCGCCCGGTCCCTCCGCGCTGGCCCAGCACCAGCACCTCCCGTCTGGGGGAACCCCCTTCTGTCCTCACAGACGAGCCGAGCACACTCTCCTAAGACTTTTCAATGGAAGCAGAGTACATTTTTGCTGACAAAAGTCTTTGCTGAATCAGATATTTGCATTTTTACAAAGTTAGTTTAAGCTCAACGTACTATTTGATTATTGGAGATTGAAAGCAAATACAATCTCTAGAGAAGAGAGGCAATAATTTTGAAAGAAAACTCAATATATCATACACATTTTAATACAACATGTTGGGGACAAAGAGGAATATTTAGACCTAATATTGATTTTTAGGTGTCTTCCACATTCTCTTACTTTCTCTACAACTCTTGTTTGTTTGTTTTTGCATTCACGGTTAAAAAACCGGTATTGTTAGCATTGACACGGACTTATATTTTAGATCCGTATCAACACTGTGCATTTCATGTACTAACAAGATTTGCAGAGGAAACACACAACCCAGCGTCGTGTGTTAACAGAGGTAAGGGGGCCAGAAAAGGAAAGTCACACAGCCTGGCGAGCAGACGGGTATTTCCACGGCGGGGTCTTGCCATCTCAGGATCATCGTGACCCACGACCCGCAGGCCCGGGGTTCTGCACAGCTAGCTGATTCCACAGCCTCGACTGCCGCCCCGAAAGGTAAGCGGGCATGCCTGGGATCCAACCCGACGTCACGGATACATGAACGATGACGCGGGAACTTTCCATCCCTGCTAATCTGATTATCATAACTGCCAATGTTATGAATCGTTACTTATTGATGGGCCTGAGTGCACTTTGTGTGTTGTGATAGCAAAGATGATCGTATCTGTTCCCCACGCCTCATCCACGAGGAAGACCGCGTAAAAGGCAATCCTCATTTTTGTGTGATTAAATGGAAGGCTGCATCTGGCATTGCGTACGTGCGTGGAAATATTACACCCTGACGTGGACGTAGCCGTAGAAAGCAAGCACGTATCGAGTTCGTGCAGCTGCAAAACCATTAGCGCGGAGGGCTTTCAAGGGGGGGCGGTCTGCTGTGACCCATGCCCCACCCGCCCCGGCCATTTGGAAATGACTTCTCCCCAATCCATGGGCTGCTCCGCAAGTTTCACCAGTTTTCAGCAGAGAGGACACATAACTCCACTGTGATTTGAGTACGATATTCTAATCGACTCAGTGGATTTTCCTGTAAGGCGGCATGAGATTTCGTGATGTACAAAGGTCATCCACAGTCTTTGGGAGACCAAGAATGCTCGAAAGTACACAGTAAACTAACGGCACCGCAGCAGGGAGAAGCAATGAGAGGGCCGTTTACTCTCAGCAAGTGTATTCTGTTTTTAAACTGCATACATTTATGGGCAAGAGCAAAATAAAACAAAAGTAGAAGCACAGCCACGACCCACCACATGTGCGCAGAAGACCCCCACACCCCGTCATGCCTCGGAGGACTGTGTGTGCGGGGCCCATGGTCACCACACTGTGCGAGTGTTGGCCCTGAGCACACCTTCCCCTCTGCCCTCCCTGGGCCCGGACACCTCCCTCTCATCCAGCCAACACTTTCCTTAGCAACAAACGCACCTTAATCCAAATGAAAGCTCGCTCCTCCCGGGCACGTCCATCTCATCGCAGAGCCTCTCTCCTGTCTTCCTGGCGCACAAGAACGAGGCACACCTGCTTTGGCAGGAAAAGGAGAGAGGGACATTTAAGGGGTGAGAGGAAATACCGGGGAGCTAGAGAGGGCTCCGGGGAGATGGGGGTCCTGCGGGACCGGCGAGAGGGAAGGAGCAAGCTCAGCGGAGTGAAGATGGCTCCTTGTGAAACACTGTGGCCTGGAAGCCACTTCGCCGGCAATCTAGGGAAGGCCGTGGCCGTGACCCACGTGGTGATTCTGGCTGTTCTCCATCCCAGACGCTGAGGAGAAAGCGTTCTAGGCGCAGAATGGGCAGGGCGCCCACTTGCCTCACGCTGAGAGAACAGGGGTGGTGGCGAAATCAGAGCCTCCTGGGCTTGAGCAGGATCTTGCAAATGTGGTTCAGAAGGTCCAAGCTGGGGCCAGACACGGCGCCCGTCGGACGCCCCCCACGTGGGCCGGGGCTGCTCGTCCCGGGATGGCGTCTGAGTGGGGCCCAGCCACCGGAGAGACAAGGATGTGCGAGTCCCCAGTATGAAGCTGTCTGAGGTTAGATGACTGGGGGTCCTGCGGGCCCGAGCTAGGGCGCGGCTCACGCACTTCCGGCCCCACACACCGAGGGTCCAACTATCTTACCAGAATCACTTTACCCACTTTTCTCCTCCTTTCGCTCAAGGTCAAGACTTTACTAAAAACAAATGAATTACTAATGGCGAAAGTCACCCTAAACCTGCCATTTCTTTCTGTCATGTAGAAATACAACGATGACCCTGCGTTGGGAATTCCTCATAAAAGCACTTGGCAAGGCATGGACATCAAAATGACATATTTCAGGGTGCCTGCTTGCGGACGTCAAAACACATTTCTTATTTTAAAAGAGGGAGTCTCCTACAGGATATTTGATCCCCTAATTAGGAAAGAGTCCAAGCTACACACACATTCTGACCATTAAAAAACCCTCTACTTCGGTGACAATTTGTGAGACGAACTATTGGGGGTAACACCTAAAGGATTAGAAATGCTCCTGACTTTTGCTGGGAAGGTTCAAGGTAATTTGGGGGAAAGATATACACGCCTCCTCTTTTTTAACAAAGAAGGGCCCCGTTTCTCAGTCTGCCGCTCTTTCATCTGGAATAAGGATTCGCTGAGGAAACTCTGCCCTGAAGGGCAGCCACTTGGGAGGTGCGCTGTCGAAATCAGAACTGAACACGGCAAGGGTGTGCGTAGACGTCCCTCCCTCCTCACCCAGCTCCCGAAGGGCGACCTTGCGTCTGCACGTGTCCTTCCGGCCCACACGTGGCCCGCAGGGCGGGTGCAGGCGGCCGGGGTCACTGCGCCGTGTGGTGTCGTGACATTTGGGACTTGAGTCGTCCACCGCTCGGTGCTCCGTCCAAGCGTGCAGTGGGCCGCCGCGGCAGCTGGATAGCCCGACGGGGGTGAGCGCAGCCGCATGGGAAGGACGGGACATCCCAGCCCGCACCCCGTGAAACTGGTACAAGTCATCTGGATGTGACCTGCGGAAGGCGGTGCGAGGCACTGAGTGTGCAAACGAGGGGTGACAGCCTCGCTGTGACCCGACCTGTGTCGCGGGGCAGCCCCGGCGTCAGGCAGGGACGGAATAAAGATGAATGAGCCTCTCTGGGCATGGGCTCTGCCCCATTGGGCCCAGTCCCATTAACCGGCCGAGCGCCGGGGGAGCAGGATGCACAGAGCAGCCCCACAACCCGGCGCCGGGAAGGAAAACAGCACAGTGTGCAGACAGGGCGGGGGGCCGCTGATCGCTGAGGTCTGCTCTTGGAGAGAAGGGGACGGGAGCACTCGCTGCCCACGGGCCGTGTGCTTGACACCTGCGGGGTCGGAAGGACGCCGGCCAGCACTCTGAGCCACGGGGACCCGGCGGCCCACGGCTCACGTCCCCACACCCCGCTCCTCATCCCTCGGATTCCTCACTTCCTTCACCAACAGTGTTCGTACAAGGACCTGGGTGCTGTACTTCTTCGGCACAAGGTCACGGTCACACGGGTGCTGCCCCTCTGCACGCACGTACCCTCGCAGCAACGCTACCTCTTCAAATGCATCCGCGCACTGCGGGTCGACACGTGCTGAGGGACCCAGGGCTCCCCGAGGTTGGCGCTTCTCCCAGGCGCTCAGCCCCCACGGCCCGGCGGGCGCCCACGGGGGTGATCGCAGCCAGGTCCAGGCCCCGGGCCTCCGGGTGTGCCGGGCATGGCCCCGTTCCTCAGAAAGCAGCTACGGCCACTACGCATGCACGTGTCTTGGGGGAGTTAATTGGACTATCAGCAGTAATTTAAGACTTTTCATAAGCAAATGCACTTCAGCTTTTCCCACACACTCCCGGGAGCCCGTCAGGGGACCTGAAGACCTCAGCGCTGCTGCGACCCGGGCCTGCTAGTCTGCCCGGCCGGCACTTCGCTCCCGGGAGGCGCGCCGCCCCTGGGGCCTGCGACACGGTGGTGGTGGCCTGGCCGGGGGGCCCCGTGGCCACCCGACTCAGGCGCCCTAACCCGGGGATGAGGGCCCTGGCTGCAGGGGCCTGGAGACTCGTGGCTAACGTCCCCGGCACCGGCCCTGGGCTGTTTCCACCCTCTCTTTATCCTTTCAGCATTGTTGAGGCCTAAGTGGCCCGGAACGTCTGCAAGTTCAAGCTGTGCAACGTGGGGGGGGGGGGGGTGACAGGATGCTGGGTTGACATCCATGGGCACAGCCGCGGCTCGTTCTCGGGAAGAGGAGCTCTGAGAGCCCATCTCGCCAAAGCGCGCGCGTGCTGCACCAGGCCACGGACTATGGCCGCCACTCGGGCCGGCAGCCCCAGGGCGTCCCCGTCTGGCCCCCAGGGTGTGTCCCTCAGACCCTCTTCAACCTTCCCCTCCAGCCAGGTGGCACCGGGCCCCTCACCCACCGAGGGCCCCCATCTGCAGGACCGGCCGGGCTGAACCATAGGTCGGATGCGCACTTCCCTTAACTTGCTTGTCAGCGCACACCCACAGGTCACACGCCTACACGCACACGCATGAACAAACACGCACACGTGTGAACAAACGCACACGCGTTCACAAGATCAGAACGCATCACAAGAACGTCCTCGGGAACCACTGGCTGCAAAGACATGAGGCCAGATTTTGAACGAGGCATGTTCGCTGGTGGCGGCGAGTCTGTTTGGAGACGGGGAGCTCACTCCCCTCACTCCAGTGTCTTTAAAATCTGTTCCAAGGAAACAAGGTGCTCAAAGGGCAGAAACCGGGTAAGTGACCAAGAGCATCACAGGTTGCGGGACACGTTCGTAGAGACACCAGTGTGGAGCACGAGCTCAGGAGCCTCTGATCGGGGGGCTGGGGGGTTTCCATGGGGGGGCCTCCCCAGACCCCACAGACTGCTCCCCATTACCCTGTAAGTGCAGGCGATTTTAACTCACTCTAA
>CM052808.1:79284901-79324102 GCA_028533885.1 Nasua narica | reverse complement strand
GCCCCCCCCCCCCCCCCCCCCCGCGCAGGCCCAGGTCACGCATCCCAACCTTCACACACTTTATCCTAAGAACAAGCGCAGGGTTCGAGAGCGTGCATGGTTCATGACCCTGAAGAAGAGCCAGTCACACTCACGGAAGGAAGACGCTAACCGGTTAAAGGCTTTGGTCACATCCACATCCGTGTGCTACCCAACATCACAACTGGTGAGATCCTTGGGAATCAGGCGAGAAATGCTCCGGGTAACGTGCTAAAGGGGAGGGCAGAGTTAAGAATTAGCTCTGTGTGTGTGTGTGTGCATGTGTGTGTGCGTGTGTGCACAGATGCAGGCAACAGATACTTCAAACTAAGTGGAGCTGGGTCAGGTGCTTTTTTTTAATAAAAATTATATTTAAAAAAAATCATTGTAGAGAGACAGCAGAGACAGTCTACCCTCTTTTCTTCCCTCCCCAGAAAATTAGAGTAGTTAAAATTTCGTGGGAGGAAAGAAGTGCTGTATGATTATGAAATTCCGGTGAGACGAACTTCGATTTGGGAGGTGGCCATCCCGCAGATTTGTCCTTGCTGCGGCCACAGAAGCCGGCCCGGACGGCAGCCCGGACGGCGGCCCCAAGACGGGAGCACATCAGAAAGAAAGCCCGACTCACCAGCTCCGATCCTCCCTTCTATCTGTTAAATGCTAAACAGGCTGTTTAATCTAGGGAAGGTCCAAAGTTTTAATTACACAATAAAACCGTTTAACCTTGCCGGCGCGTCTGGGTTACCATATTACAATATTTACAGGACGAGAATGACAGGCCACTCAACAAGAAAAGCATGGCCAACGTAGGGAATTCCATGGGACCTGACCATTTTAGGGCCTGGGGGAGGGGGCAGTGTTCATTTCACAAACAGAGGCTGGAAAAGGAGAGGGGTGAGCTTGAACTCACTCGCCTCTTTGAAACTCCACGTTCTCACGTGTGTGATGGGGATAATGTTGCCCACGACGCAGGTTTTTCTTGCAGATTAAATGACTCGTTCCTTCCCTCCACAAAGATTTACTGAGCACCTACTTCACGTCAGGCAGTGTTAGACTCTGCGCATCCAAACGTGGAAGAGCCTGGGAGGTCCCTTGAGTCCCTGGGCCTTCCCGTGTGCTGGGGAGACAGACCCTGAACCCATAAACGGGAAGGCCAAGAGCCCCACAGAGGGTTTCTGGTGGGGCCAAGCACTCTGACGGGTGGAGAATGGAGGGCACGAAGGTGGAGCGGGGGCCAGCACGGCCTGGCCCGGTGACAAGCCCGTGCCCAGGGGCTAACTATCCATCACCGAGCACGTGGGGGCAAAGGGAGACGCGGGCTTATCCAGATCCTGGCTCATGAAGAACCAGGTTAGCACCTGGGGTCCATGAGAGGAGGACGGTCTCCTGGCTGTCACCATCCCCCTGTTACCACGGGCGATACTGTTACCTGCTTAGCGTCCCCGTCGGCTGGCGGTCCACATCGGGGCTCTGCAGAGCTCTGCCCTCGGAGGGCCCGGTGCTGGGAGGGAACGGGTCTGTGAGCCTTTCCTGGGGCCACAGGGCGCCTGCATGCCTCGCCCGCGACCCCTGCGGGGCCTTGCTCTCTGGCCACCTGGTTCGTCCCCCGCTCTCCGGGCTGTCACCTTCACTAGGGCAGCCACGCTGCCGCGTGGCACCCCATCATGGCACCCCATCCCACGCCCGTCTGTACGGCGGGGTCGTGTTGGTGATAAACACGTTTACGCAGAGTTGCTGCTCTCCGGTTCACTGAGCAGGGACACCTTTTATTTTTGTGAGGACAGAAAATGGCACTAACTTGGTTCATTCACGTGGGAATGGAGCCCGCTCCTTCGAGCAGCTCCCCCTTAGTGACAGCGAATGGAAGCCCGCCATCTCGACTCCAGACTGGGCACCGACGCCCTACAGAGCGGCCGCCCCCCGTTCAGGCTCTTTTTCCAATTTGAGATACTTTGTTTAAGTAGATGAAACAAACACCGAGTACTATTGTGACTTGGATGACTGCTTTGTCCAAACACACACGTGGGGAAGACAGCCACATGGGACGCGTCAGGAGGACGCTGCCAACGGAATCGGAAAGCCGATCTAGAACAGACGGAACGTGCTTGTGCTGCCGTGGGGAGGGCCGCTGTGCAGAGAGCGTCCTTGCAGGAGCTGCAAACTGCAGAGGAACAGCTCTGTGCTCTGGGCCAGCGGCAGAGGGAAATGGGAATGTTCAGCTCGGACCGCACACAACCCACGACCCCGACGTGGTGCGGGCCCAGCACGCCCACCCCGGTGACTCCCCTGTGCTTCTGCTTCTGCACATCTGCGCTCCGAGCCTCCAGCCGAGCGAGACACGTGCGGAGGGCGGCAGGAGGCCTGACTCGGAGACCCGACTCAAATATTGTTCCAAAGGGGGCAACGTAGTCTATACATTTGCAATTGTCCCCTAAAATGTCCTCCCACCCTAGTAGGATTAAAAACACGGAACTATGCTGTGACCTTTCCGCAGAGGAAGGAAGTTGAAGCCTGAAGGAAAATGTGACTGGAGTGTTGCTTGTCTCTTGACTTAGAGCACTCTGTAGTCCACCAAATGTAGGATTATTTCTCTTCGCTCTTGTGGTTGCCCAGTGGATTATGTTAGGGTAACGTAAGACGGTGTGGTCTGACCCACGTGACGCCGGCTAGGTGGCGGTGCTCCGAGCCAGGCTGAAGCACGGAGGGAACAGACGGCCGCCTTCCAGTGCGCAGAGGCTGGCCGGCCGGCCCCGGGACCCACGCGAGAGGACTGGCGCTCAGCGCCGCCCACGCTGGCTCTCGGGTGACCCCCTCGTTCATCAGCACCTTCCAGAAATTGGAGGCGCAGCAAGTCCCTGCAGGGAGGCTGCGTTTCTCTGCTCCGCCAAGCCTGTGCTGAGAGCTAACACACAGAGGGACTGCTGGAGCGAAAACACAGTCCAATTTCCAAAAGGACAAAATAAAGGAGGCGCCCGGGCTCCCCGCACAATGGTGCTCCTCGTGACAGCAGCTCTCTCTTAACTGCCTCCAGTGTTTAACATATTGGAGCCGTTCATCTTCCTTCAATGAACTTAATAACTCTGCCAGGTGAGGAGCCGCGCGCCATGCTTCTTCATGCTGTCTCCTCCCCGCGCGGCCGTGCGGGGATGGGCGGGCGGCCCACTCGGCTCCGGTGCGGCCCCGCAGCACGATTATTGCCCCCATCAATAACCTCCCGCCCACACTCTCCATTCCTCACGCCTTCCTGGTGGCCTCCAACATCTAATAAGACCTCTTTGCCATGATCCCGGATCAATACACAGGGGCACCTGTTCCCTTTACGGAGCTCACCCCACTAAAGTAACATGACAAGGGAACAAACATGATTTGGACTGGATCATGTCCAGGAACAAGAAACCGATCTGGAGAATTTCCCTTTGGGGCCAATTTATACAGAAAACCAATCTTCACACTTGGGACCAAGCTCCTTCTTTGTGCACTAGCCACGATTCTTGGAAACAAATACAAGCCTCACTGGGTATTACGCTAACCAAGTATTAGTTCAAGATACGATATTTTGTTTCCTGCCTATGTCTAAATATTGATGAGTTGCGGGAAATTCCAATGGTATCTTTTTTTCCAAAAGACTCAGAAATACACATTTACCCCCAATGCAAATATGTGGAGTTCAGACCTGATATTTAAAGGTTAACCTTTTTATATCATTTTGTGATTATTTTGATGCGTGGGTTTCCAATTTCATCGTCATTGGAAGTGTAGTCTGGACATTTGTCTGCCTACAGCACGCCCTGGAAAGGCCTGCCCTCCATCTCACACCCCAGCATCGACCACTGCGGCACCCTCCCACGCTCGTGCGTGTGTCCGGGGAACACGGTTTTAACAGCTGGGAACATGAACACTTAGCATGAGATTCCTAGAGGAAAGAACATGGTCCAATAGAGAGAGGTCTCTTCCTGAAATCAATACAGGCGAGCACAGACAAAGTGGAATAATTTCGGGGATGCAAGGATGACATTTCATGAAAATGGCTGCAGGGGCTCAGTGCCAGGGGATATTATCCACAGACCCCCAGCAAAGACCCTGCACCGAGCCCGAGCACCGGGAGTCCGCGAGTACCCAGGTAACACAGTGATGCGTGGGAACGGCACGGCCATCAGCATTGGGACCCTGTGCTCGTGTCCCATTATTCCCAGTATTTGTAAATGTTACAACATTAAATAGAGAAAGATCAACCAGAAGGCAGAATGTATCCTTAGAGTAGAAAATGGCAACATTACTGGTTAGTTTTCCAAACTGTATCACTGGCTTTCCCCCCAACAAATTACAGTCTTTTTTTTTCTTCTGCAGGAGGAATAAAGAATGCCACTCCTAAATGAGGACCTTTTCTGCTGGTTTGCTTTTGGTTTGAGTTTTTAATAGCATAAGGCATGTCTAGCTTTATTAACTTCTCAGCATTTATAAAATCAAATATTATTTTTTAAACTTCTTATAGAACTTTTGTTACGTCAGTGTTGGACCTCAGCCTGGCCTCTTCTGCACAGACTGGGGCAGAAATGCCACACAAAAGTTCTAGGAAGGGGGCAGCCCCCGAGCCTCGTCTCCAAAGACAGAGGCATCACGGCCCGGCTGCATATGCACCTTTGAAATCCACCGGGCTTCTTACAGTCCGCTAGCTTATTTTGTGATACATGGTACAAAAAATCAATTTCTAGAAATATCAGAAATTCTTAAAATTATATTGAAGCTCCAGAGTTATAAATATTACACGGTAAGACTGATGAGAAAAGGATTGGAAGGGCCGGTTAAAACCAATTCCTCCTTCACGGGAGCCCTGTGAATTAATCATCGTATTATTTATCAACACATAGAAGTAAATCTCTTCCCTCCACTGAACTAACCTCACAGATCACTCCCCATTGCTGAGAAATAAAGATCTTCCCTCCAGACAAGCAGGAAGCAACCGATTACGCCCGGCCCCATCGCGGACGTGGCGCATCCCGGCGACCGTCTCCGTGGTGACACAAATGGGCACCTCAGAAACCACCGTGAGTTTTGATTCAACGTCAGACTATGAAATTCAAAATGTAAGTTTCTGTTTGTATGTCGGAGTGCTCTAAATCAAACACGGAACTAAACATGGAATCTGTCATTTATGATGCCCACTGCGGCATCTCCATTCCTAAAGTAACATTTCAGTTACAAATGAAGGTTTTAGGAGCAGTCAAATGTTTACATTAGAATAGAATGGGCAGGTCAGGTTCCAGCACCGCAGGTGTTTTTCTGGCAAGCATATTTCTGTTGTTGTTTTTTTTTATATTTCTATTTTCATATGCATTTTTTAATTTTATGTAAATCTTTCCAGTTATTGATTTCTTCAGATATATCTGAGGCACAAGCGTGTGCTTCCTTGGTGCGCCTACAAAAGTCGATGGGAAAGAAACTCTGAAAGCAACCTCGGAGTAATCCCAGGACACCTACCTCTGCTCACGCTCTGCTAAGGAAGCCGCCACGGCAGAGAACTTTCCAGCAGAAGCGGCCTGAGATGCCATTAGCTCCCAGCGAGGCTCAGATGGGGTCAGGCCTTCCCTGTTTCTGATGTAGTAGAAAACACAACAGAATGCAGAGTTTTAGGTAAAGAGCGAGAATAGGTCACTTCCAAGTGTTGCCAAGCTGAGGGCAAAATAAACCCATTTGTTAATATTTCTGGACAAACAGTAGGGGTTTCTCAGCAAATCAACCTCCAACAAAATGCAGTCCCACCTCTGCCGCTGAGCTGAGACAGCAAAGGCCTCTCGGCCACCAAGACCGGGCCGACGTCCTTCCTCCCCGCCTGGCCCGCAGGAGCCCCAACGGGCCGTGGGAATTCACAGGCTGAATTAGAGACAGAGACCCGGAGAGCTGGGAGAAACAGAGACGAGACGACATCGACTGTCTCTGGGCAAAGCGCGCACGCACGGCCAGGAAGCAGACTCAGAGGTCACGGTGTGTGGGCGCCGTGGGCCCCGAGAGCCCAGCTGGGAGGACGCAGGGCCCTTGCTGAGACGTCTCCCAGGGGTCCCTAGCACCACAATAAAACCGACGTGAGTCCTGACTCTGGGGGCCACCTCGTGCGCTATGAAGACATCTCTTGCACGTTTACGCCGGGTCCCCAAAAATACGCAAGTAGGAGAGGTGTATCCATCCTTCCCTTGAGCAGTTCATCTCTTTCTGGGAAGTCTCTGGGTAGCGCCGTGGTCGAGGGACGGCAGGGGGTGCTTTCTGGGGCACTGAGGACGCGCAACCCCAAGCCATAAGTGGTTTTACGGTGTTCGGATCACAGCCCGCGTCGTGGTAAGTGACACACCTGCCGGCACAGCAGACCGCCAGGTGCAGCAGGAGAGGAGGAGGCCGAGGCAGGCCGCGCCGGCCGCCGGGCACGGGGGCTGTGAGGACATGGCAGGCCGCGTAGCACACCGCTGGGCTGCGAGCCACAGCAGATGATTTCAAGAAGGGTCTTACTTCCACTCGATCATCAGGCCGTAGTAACTCACGAGTCAAGACATGTTAAAAAATATTCCCATTCTCCTTCGCCAGTATTTTATGACAGTGCTTCCTCCTGGACTCTGGGAGTCACTTCCCCGTCTCACTGTCTGCAGTGACACCTACCGCTCGCAGAGCTGCTCCGGCCGGGGCTGGAGACAGCCGTGCAGGAGGCGGCCAGGGACGCCAGGATGAATGGCAACACCTATGAGAACCAGCACCTGCACAGTAAAGGAGCACCGTGTGCCTAACGCAGAGCATGGGACCCAGGCCCCTGGGGTCCCCACTCCCTGCAGCGCAGGGGCTGAGCTGGCTGGCTTCTCCCTCCCAGCCTTGCCGCAGCTTCCCTGCAAGGAGGGTCTAGGAAGGAGCCCTGCTCTGCCTCGGGATAAACCACTACCTGATTAGCAAAATAATTATTCCAACTGCCACCACATTCTGCATAGAGTTAAGCGTTTGTTTTTTTTTTTAACAAAACAATGTTAATTTTCTCTTAGAACATCTGTGACCCATTCACAAAACTGCTAAATTAAGACAATATTATTTTAAATCACTATCTTTGTTACCTTCCCAACCTTAAGAAATGCCAGCAAATATTTAAATTTAATACCATGATTCCCAAGATATTCACTTGAATTCTGCATTGCCAATATGCGAGGATATTCTGCAGTCAGTTTCTCTCCTTATGCGCTTTAAGGTAACATCAAAAACAGCACAACAACCATTCTGCACAATAATTCTAAAAAATAGCCAAATTTTTAAGTGATTATGCCATAAACATTGAATGTAAAACCGCAGTCGTCTCAGGGGCTGTGTTCCTAAAGCATTAGCCAGTGTTGACATTGCCCCGCGCCCCCCACGCCCCCAGCCAGGCGTCAGGAAGCCCGCCCTTTCCCCCTGCACCAACCACCGCAAAGAATCTCTGTTAGAGAAAAGAGCTCTTTCCCTCCATTGTGTGTCTGCAAGAAACGACTTTTTTAAAAGATAGAGATTTTATTTGTAATTTTTCCAATGGAATAGGCAATGAAGTGTTTCTCATTTCCGTTTTGAAGAGAAAATCGGAACGTGGTCATATTCACATTCATGCTGGATTTCGCTGGCTGTTTAATAAACCGACACGTAGGCAGAGATAGTGGATGTGCGTAGCATATACGAGGCGTATATAAATCTCGGATATATAAAGCAACAGCACTAAACATAATTTAAACAAGTAATAAGAACCTCATTTCCCCACACGGCGCACGCCGATGGCAGCGAGGACAGAGCCCATCACGGGTGTCTCGGAGTAATATGACTGAGTTTTCAACTGCGGTCCTTAAAATCTGACAAGAGAAAACTAGCACTCTGCATCCATTACTCCCAGAACCAAAGTTAGGAAGTTACTTTCAGAGAGCCTATTATTGTTTGTTACTCGATAGTGCCACCACATGGAGTGATATTTGACTATGATCCGACTCAGGAAGCTGTCTGTAAATAATTCTTTGCACACTTCAGTAAGGCAGCCAAGAGCGATCTCTCGTCTCCTCTCTGGTGTGTGAGGTTCAAAATGTTTCCTCGTGAAAACAGAGATGTTCCATTTCTAAGAGCATGAATGCACTGTAGTAAAAAACGGGAGAGCCAAACTGCTTTATTCCATCAATAAAAAAAGAACCATTTGGTAAAAGGATGCATTACACATTTTCTATTTAAATCAGTTTATAAGAAGCAGATGTTAAGCTTTCCCGGGTAAGAAAGAAAGGAGATAAATGAATTAAGCGGACTTCCCAGTGTATCTCCTGCTCTCTCTCCTTCTCAGTGGATTTGTGTATTTAGTAATAACCGAACTCTAGGTCCTATTTTTAATGTTAAGTGACCTCAGCTACTGTTCTTTAAAATAGCAGAGGCCAGGTTCGGAAAATCCACCCAACTAAATGCTGGGTTTTGAAACGGAAACCCACATAGGTTCCAAATCACATCAACTAGAGAATCTTCAGAATAAAAATCACCACGTAAGAGCATCTATGAAAAATGCAGCCTAGGCTTAAATTGTATGTTCTAATAAAGCGTCTGTGATTTTAGATTTCATGATCTCTGTCAATTGGCTATAAAGTATAAATTGCAATTCAAGCAAGTTTGAGAGCATTTTCCTCTTTTGTAGAGGAGGTTGGTATAAATTGTGATGACGTTTAACATCGAAGCCTCAGCCGAGAAGTGATCTTGTTTCTAGAAGATGCCTCCCCCAGCCCCGCACCCACACCGTTCCCTGCATTTAGGGTGCTTTTTCTCGTAATCGTCTGCAAAAGAGCTTTAATTAAATGCCGGACCTGGATGGCCTCACTAGCGGCTTCTGAGCGCGGAAGTGTCTGAAGAGCGGGGTGTGGGATGCTCTCATCCCACGATGGCTCCCCCGGACTCCTGTCAACCCCCTCCTCCCAGTTAGCAAACTTCAACACTATTTTTTCCTTAGACTGCATTAATGAACCCAATAAATAAGGCATTGTATCACCCACCCAGAATGGACATTAATTTTAGAACAAAACATTAATCAATTTAAATTTATGTACTAATGCAGACACAATCAATTTCAACTTCTTATGACAATTAGCAAGGCTTTTGCTACATCCCTAAAACACACTGACCCATCAATTACGGTTTGCATCAAAGTAATGCTAATGACACCTCCTTCTTCCTTAGCCCGTCAGCAGCCCAGCTGATTGGTCAATTTGAATGCAGCAAATCAATTAATATAAATTATACATGCACGGAAAGATGGGTTAATATCATAAGTTAATTTAATTAATTGTGTTTGATTAAATGAGGCCCTTTCATTAGCCCACTTAGCCACGAACCACATATACATCATCATAATCCTTCCACAAGCTCTGTCGCCCAGACACAGGCCTGACATCAGAACATATTCAAATCGCTAGCCATCCAAACCTCCCTGCATAATTAACAACCCAACGAGCTGCAGTCACTTAAGCTAAAAAGAAAACCGTCCACATCAACCTCTCGGATCCTGTTTAAATTGAAGATGTCACGGGTAAAACAAAGGTGAACAGACAATGGTAATTAAAAATTAAAAAGGCCGGTGGGGGGGGGGCGGCAGCTAATGGAACCAAAGTGGAAAGAGGGCTGAGGGCCTGGTTCTTTAAGCCCAGAAGTGCAGGGGAGCCTCCTCCTTTCTGAGCGAGCTGGCCACGGCCCTGCTGCAGGGAGCACAGAGCAGGGAGAGTGCAATTTGGAGCAGCAGGGACGGTGGCCTGGGGCTCGCCAAGGCCACGCTCTGTCAGCACGCCCTGAGGAGTGGCCCACCGGTCCTCCCCACCTGCCCTGGCGTCCCCGCTGGGCCCAACGGGCACCCCTCGGCCGCTCACCTCGCTTCCGAGGCCCGCGCTCATTAAATGGATTTTCCTCCAGACGACATGGCAGAGCCTTGACATAAAATATAGGGATGTCTGATGGACGTTATTCATTCCTTCCTGGTTCGATGCACAACCTTCCAGGGATGGTTTTAATTCACGCCGGATCCCAAGTATAACAAATAACAGAGCGGCATTTCAGAGATAGGACCTGGTCTGCAGGGCAGCTCCCAGAGAAGTTGAGAAACGCAAAGTCGGGGGTGGGGGGGCATTGCTGGGGCTGCGGCCCCACGTCCGGGAGAGGCAGAGCCGGGAATCACGCCCAGGTTTCAAGCACCACAAAGAGAATGCCCTTGAACCTGAAGCCCAAATCGTGGTTTTTAAGTTTGCGCCAATCATCTCAAATGCTCACTGTATTTTGGATATTTCGATGCATCTCTGAGGCGCAATGGGGAGAATTTAGACTTAGCAGCATTTGTGCTCTTTCTGGAAACCAAGAATACTTGTTCAGCCTTTCCCATAAATAATTGTGCATCTTAGATAAACAAGCATTTCAAATCGGATGGACACTCACCCACAGATGCATCGAGTTATCAGATGTCTTACAAATTCCCACACACATCCAAGGTAACACGCACTGCGTGTCAGCGTCGTCTGTGTGTACCCCACAAACCTCGGAATCTGCCCCTAATGCAGGCAGCCATTGAACCCAGCCCCCCCCACCGCCCCCGGCGACAGTCACTCTAGGCAGACAAGGTGACGACACACAGTGTACTCTAGCAGCTGTGAAGCCTGGCTCAGCGCCGTGAAGAATGCAGGCTCCAGCCCTGGCACAGTGCACGGCCCTGGGCACCTCACAGTTCCTCTGGTTTGGCCTCACCAACGTGGGGATGGAAAGAGCTGTATTTCTCCATCCGTCTGTTTGAGGTCTCAGTCATGGGAACAAGCCCGGAGCACGGGCAGCCCCTCACGAACGTTAGCTTCAATCAGTAGCACTGTTTGTATCTATCTCCTGACGCAGACCGCAGCCACCTTCACGACCTTGGCCGGCATCCCGGTGTCGGGGTACCAGGTACTCTGGGGCTCATGACGACGACGACGTCCACCCTTCGCCCGTGGTCTGCGGCTGCCCTGCCTCATGCCACCTCCTGGGCCAGCTCGGCTCCAGGGACGTCTCCTCCTGGGACACACGGCTGCCCAGGCAGATGGCAGAGGTGCCAGGGTCTGAGACCGCCACCCACACTTCTGTCCCTGCTCTCGCGTCCGCTCCCAGTCAGGGGCTGGGATGAGGTGAATGTTTGCTACACAACTGTCCAGGGACCACGTCAGGAAAATGGTTTCTCGATTAGAAAAATTACCGAGTGTGTATCAGTTATTTAGCATCTGGAGTCTCAAAACTATGCCCAGTTAAACTGGAATCCCGATATTTCTACACTCACATCACCCTTCCCCATTACACCAGACCCACTGCAAATTCTTAGACACAAAGCTAAATTACTGAGAATGAAAGAATACATTGATGCATAAATGAATGAGTACACAAACGGGGATATTCATCCTCAGCGGTTCTATTTCGCGAGTCAGGTAATGTCACAGGACCTGCGAGTTACGCTGAGATCTCATTCATAACACACAACCCCCCCCCAAGAGTTTTGTACAGCTGCATAACTCCTGGGAGTGGAAGATATTCTCCAGTAAGATAATTCAAAGACAGAATTTTGTTGGTTTTTGAGTAACAACTGAAAAAGACTTTAAGGATTTAGAAAAACTGACTTGAGAGTTTATGTTCAATTTATTAAAACCATAAAAATCATTTAAAAACTTAATTTAAAATTAGGCAGACTGGAATTCTTTTTACCGAGAAATGAGCTGAACAGAGTGCTTTTTCAGGAGTTCCTTCCCAGTGCTCTGCCTCATCAATTGCTTTTTAGTGGAATTGACCTACTGTAATCTAGCAGACATGGTCATTTTTCAGAATCTAAAAACTGAGGAATTCTCAAGCAGCCCAGAAAGCAACTGCTTTCCTGCTTGCCCGGCATGAGAAATAATTTCAAATGAAAAAGCAAAAATGTGACTACTGATTTAGGATTTGCAGGTCACTCATGGAGGAAAACAAAAACAAAAACAAAAACAAAAACAACCCAACTATTAACTATATGTATGAAGTCTGGCAAGTTTTCGCTTATGTTTACAAAGCATACCAACACGGCTGTGCTGAGTGCCTGAAACACTCTCTCCAGCAAAAATAAGCACAGGTTTCTCACCCAGCAGGGGGAATGCAGACAGCTGTAGCAAAACAAAGAGTATATGAATTCCAAATAAAATTGCTGAATTAAGTCTTAAAATTAAGATTCTTGAATGCTGAATACACAAGGTGTTCTAGGGGAGAAAAACCTTTCTCTGATCTTATGTCATAATGCACAACTTAAATGAAAGGTAACGCAGATGAGCTCTCAGTCTGCGCATGAAGGACAATAAAAGGGCGGTTATGGGGAACAGAGTTAGTGCACGTATGAACAGAAGTATGTACGTGCAGCACAGGGGTTGTTACTGTGGAGCCATTGCGGGTTTAATATGGAAAACATTGAAATGTCCTCCAGAACTCTTGCAGTGACTTTGTTTTCCGAGGACCCCGGAGGGAGCTCATGCGGCCCCCCACCGAGAGGCATCCTGGGCTGTCGTCCCCAAGTTGCCTGAGCAGCTGACTTGAGCTACTTCCAGAAGGAATCACTGAATTTGTTTCCACCAGCCCAAGGCGTCACTCAGATCCTACGGGAGAATGAGAGGAATCCCTGGGGAGAGCTGAAGACAGAAAAATCTACGGAAGGCAGATTTGAGGACCTGCTTCTTCAATCCAACAGAGGCGTATCTGAATAAATTGCTTACAAGAGCTGCTTCCTTGAAGCTTCCTTCCCCTTGTAAGAAATATCACAAGCCAACAGCTAACCTAATATTCAGTCCGAAACAATACAGCAGTGCTTCCCACACCCTGATTTGCTATTCCTGTAAATGTCAAGAGCTTTTCTAAGGGAGAATACCATGTATGGTCAGATTAGGAGAAAGAAATCATCTGCATGGAGAGCTCGGATTTACAATCTCTTTTACAAATTAGAGAAGCTGAGCGACCCTGCTGTAGAGAAATCTCCTTAAGTGATTCAGCCACCATTTCTGGGTTAAACTGTCCCTTTATTCAGAAAAAAATGAAGCGATTTCTTGCAAAGGCAGTATTTTATGAACACAGTTTGAGAAAGAAGGGCACGAAGCAGCATTTTTAAAATCTCTTCCTTGTTCCAGAGTCCTCCCTGATGCAGAAAAGCCCAGCCCCGTCTGGGACTGCCCGAGGCTTGCAGAGGCCTGGAGAATGGGTGGGAGAGAGAACCCATTTGTAGGGTGGTGACTAGTAGTTCAGCATTTGCAGAGGTCATGCATAGAGAAAGAAAACTTTGTCACTCTCAGAAATGAGCACCTGGAGCTTACGTGTTACAGGAGGATTCAGAATGAACTCCTTCAGGCTGTGAAGCTAATACTTTGCACCTTACTTTTATTATCTGTAGAGCATATTTCTTTACTCAAACTCTTGCCCTAAGTAATAGCTATAGATACACATATTTAGATAATATTTGGTCTATAAGGTTTTTTTTTTCTTAATTGGCAACTCTGAAGACATTAAATTTAGGAACAAATGTAGATACTTACTTAACATAAGAACGATGATAGCTCAATAAAATTGGTTTTTTAAACTTTTACTTAAGAATATTTGAAAATGACAAACTCATTTTTTTGTAAAGTAATATACCTATGGCATTGATTTTTCTTGCTTTATTGCACTGGCTAGAACCTCCAATAAAATGTTAAATAAAAGTGGTTAGACAGGCATACTAGCTTTGCTCTAGTGTGCTTTTGAAGTAAAAGACTTTTGCGAAATAAAACATTTCTAAGAATCCAATGGTTAAAAGTTTCAAATGTGGTAAATACCTGTAAAACCCAAATTACACTTCAAATTGTTAAGACACAAGCTACACAATGGATAAGTTGTAAAAACATCACTGTGTCAAAGAACCCAGGCATAAGATACCGTGTATATTTCCATTTATACGAAATGCCTAAAAATGGCAAATCTATATATACTGAAAGAATAGTGGTGGACTGGGGTTGGGGGTTGAAAATGAGGAATGGTTTGCAAATAAGCATAGGGAATCCTTTGGGGGTAATTGCAATGTTCTAAAATTCTATCATGATGATTGCACAGCTCTGCAAAATTATTGAGTTGCACACATATGATGGTTGAACATTTTAGTATGTAAATTATTCTTCAACAAAACTGTTCAAAATAAATAATTTTTAAAAGAGAACGTATCAGATAAAATCAGACATGTTCTCAAATCAGATAATGGAAAATCAGATAATGGACTCAAAATTAGAAATATAATGGAAACTAGATTATTAACCCCCCCCCCCCAAGGTCTTCAGGGAGCTACAGCATAATTCAAGTCCTAGAGAATGTTCCCTATTGCTAGGGATGGTGGCTGATCTGAAGGAGCTCCTCAGCGCACTGTGTGTCCTTATTTCATTTGTGATCTTATGCAGCTGCAGAACCCACTCTTCATCTTTCCATTTCCAGCACCTGCCAATTCTGTTTTCTGACGGTGTATCGGCAGGAAGGTTTTCGTTGTTGTTGATCTTCTTGTCTTATACTTATTGCCACAAAGCAGAAGTGTTAGTTTGCTTTCCGTGGCTTAGCTCCTAAGTTGGATTGAGCATTTATAGAGATACTCTCTTCCTACAAACTTCGGTGCCACATGCATGTTTTCATGGTGACAGCGTGGGGCCTTGTCAGAGTGACCAGAGAGCTTTCTGCTGCCACTTTGTTAGCAGATTTAAGAGAGGAATTTGATTTGAACATTTGAACATCGGTTTATGTTCCTAGGTTAGGAACTCGATAAAGTGATTGCGAACGTAAGTTTAGGCTCTCAAGAGTGAGGTAAGATGTAAAAACATGAGTTTTCAGATCCCATCTCAGAATCAAATGTGTGTATTTGGACCATAACGGATGAAAGCATAGAGATACAGAATGGAACCGGAGAAGAATCCCGGAAGACATCCATGTTCGGATGTTGGGAAAAGGAACATAGAGATACACAATGGAAATGGAGAAGAATCCCGGAGGACATCCATGTTCGGATGTTGGGAAAAGCAAGAGGAAGCACAAAGAGAAGAGATAGGAAGAAAATAACACTCTTTCAAGAGAAAACATAAGATGCGGAATTTTGGGGGAGCCTTGGAGTGATCCATTCCTCTTGCTGATTGGGACTGTTGTTGACTTCTAAGAGAAGTTTTGTTAGAGGCAGTACCGATGTCAGATGGGATTGGGTAAGGGTGAGTGGGGAGAGGAGTGGAGACAGACTTTAGAGGTGGGACAGGTGGGACAGAAAACAGAGGGGGCAGACATTACCTTCACAGGAGAGCAGGCGGTGAGGGTAAGTGTTGAGAGAAAGAAGCAAGCTTACAAATTTGAGGAGAATGAAGACATGTGAATATACTTTGTGTGGCAGGAAGTCTGCGGTGGATGAGAGAAAGGCAGGCACATAATAATAAAACAGCATGAATTTGCTGAAAAGTAGAATCGGCAGTGTTTCAACATTCAGGACACAATGAAGTGAAATCAAATATGGCAAAAGGAGATGTCCTGGAAAGCAAGAACCCATCAGAATGGAAGAAACAAAGGTTATTGCCACAGGGAGGAAACTAGCAATTGGCGAAGGGAAACAGTTTAGAACAATGGGATGTGCAGAGTTAGACCTTGCTAACCAATGGTCACAACAGACCACAGGACGATGCTTATCTTTGCCGGCTATGGCCACAGTTGGGGGCCACGTTGATTTGCAAGATGGAGTCACTTTTCAAATTGGGAGAGTTTAGCTCAATGAGGTGTCTAACTCCTTCTTCTTTCCAGTTGTCCTGGTCTATTTCATGGACACGTCTAAAAGTTTTTAGACATAATTACCAATTTGATTCATCATCATTTCCATCAGTCTCTCCTTCCAGAGAGTTCCCCTCTCTTTCATAACACTATTTCAGTCTTCTTCAATGTTAGTTTTGCTTTCACTGAATTGAATGAGCATTTAATTCCTCTGTTAACTTTTGTTTTTATAGGAATTCTCCTTTGTTCCCTGTGTCATACTTTATTACTGTCTCACAGCTCCCACGGCTGTTTGATGCGGCCTGATTGTTTTCATTTCTATTTTAATATGTGAAACACAAAAGTCTTAAATGTTCTTCTTATCCCTATAAAGAATCATGTTCCGAGACATTCTTTTGCTTTTCTTCCTGATCTGTGCTTTATCTTTTTAAGAACTCAAAGACGTTAACTACCGTCAGTTTATACAACTAGGAATCGACAATGACCCATTCAGTACTGGGTGAATCTGCTAGATAAGCAGGTGGTGTGGACATACCTTCCCTGTTCATTCAGGTGCTGATGTTTTCACCTTGCTAATCCAGACTTCACGAGCCAGTTGATAGAGGCAACAAGACATCTCGTGCCTGGAAGACATGGGGCACACAACGCTGAACTTGAGCCAACTTCTGTCCCAATTAACATTAATCTTGTTGTCATGTTTTACAACAAATGTGTCCCTTTCATCTAAATTCTTTAGTTAATTGGTGTATTTGCTCATTTATCCTTTTAATATCTGTAGGATATGCAATGATATCATATCTTTACTCCTGATGTTTGCAATTTGTGTTCTTTTTTCCATATTACTCCAGCTAAAGTTTTATCAATCTATTTTTTTCAAAAAGCAACTCTTGCCCTTATTATTTCTTTTTTTTTCTATTTCATTATATTCTACTCAATGATTACTTTCTCTCTTTTGCTTTTTTTTGGAGAGGAAGGTTAATTTACTCTTCTATTATTAGCTTCTTTATGATACATCTTAGATTTTAAACCTGTGCTTCATGATGTCAATATTTTAAACTACCCAATCTTCCTTTAAGAACTGTTATTGCTACATTTTGTTAATTCTGATATGCTGTGCTTTCATTATCATTCAGCTCAAAATGTATTCTAATTCCTTGAGATTTCTGTTGGATTGTGAATTTCTTAGAAGTGTCTTGCTTAATTTTTAAATGGTTTGATATTTCCACAATATTTTATTCTTACTGATTTCTGATATAATTCTGGTATAGTCAGACTCTGTATGACTTCAACCCTTCTAAATTTATCAAGACTTACTCTATGGCACAGCATCTGAGCTATATGGGTGAATGTTCCAGGTGCATTTGAAAATAATACATACTTCCATGGCTGTGTATAGGCTTCTGTATATATCAGTTAGGTCAATTTGTTTACAGCTTGTCTTCTGTATCCTTATTGATTTTTTCCTTTGTTTCCTTATTTTAAACAATTATAATGCAGGGGTGTAAGAATTTCCAACTATAACTGAGGATTTTCTATTTCCTCCTTAGTTATGTTTTACTTTAAATATTTTGAATTTCTGATATTACATTATGTATTTTTGATAAATTCATCTTTTATCTTTACGAGATAAATCTATCTTGAGTTCTATTTTTGTGGAGGGAGGGGATATCACTATAGCTATCCTAGTTTCAGGATACTTTGTGTTTTCCATATTTTTACTTGTGACATTTCCATGTCTTTATATTTAAAATGTTCGTCTTGTAAATAATGCATAGTTTCGTCTTGCTTTTTGATCCATTCTGACAATCTCTTCCTTGCAGTGGTAGAACAGAGTCGATTAACATTTACTGTAAACATTTATAGGATGGGGTTTGAGTTCACCTGGTTGCTATTTGTTTTCTTTTGTCCCTTAGACCTTTGTTCTTTTGTTCCTAACTTCTTTTCAAATAACTAATTTTTAGTACTGACTTTTGTCTCTTCTGTTGGTTTTTAACTTTTTTTTTTTTCTTTTTTTTTAAGTGATTGCTCTTGGGATGAACTTTAACTTTCATGGTCCTCACTCAATTAGCATTATGCTCCTGTATGTTCCATGTGAGAGCCTTCCAACATCTTCACTTCTGTACTAATGTTACACATTTCACGTTTATATTTGTTATAAACCTCAAACATCACTGTTTTAGTTTTCATTTTCATGATTTGCTTTAAACAATCATTTTACTCTTGAATAACTTTTAAAAAGGGAGAAGTATTTAAGAAAACATTCCTTCATATTACGTGCATGTTTGCAATGTCTAGCGACTGGCACTCATTCTGTAGCTCCTTATTTCAACGTGGCATCAGTTTGTTTTTGCTGAAAAGTTTTTCTTTACCACTTCTTCTATTTCAAGACTGCTAGCTCCAACTCTAAACTTTTGCTTCTCTGGAAATGTCCTTATTTTGTGTGTTTTAATTTTTGAAAGATACATTTACTAGATAACTATTCTAATTAGCATTTTTTTTTTCTTCAGCATTTGAAAGAGATTCCTCTGCTGTCTTCTGGTTAGAATTGTGTCTACTGAAAAATATTTTGGTCTTTTGTATGTAATGTATCTTTTTTCCTCTGGTTACTTATAAGATTTTCTTATCACTGGTTTTTAGCAGTTTGGCTATGATGTAACCATGTGTGGATTTTGTTGTTGTTGTTTTGTTTTGTTTCATCTCACGTGAATTTGTTGTTTTGAGGGTTTATCAGATCTGTGAGGTGATGTTTTTGGTCAGATTTGGAAAATTCCAGCCATGATTATTCAAATATGTAATTTTCCTGCCCCACTCTCTCCTCCTCCCTTGCTTTTCCTTTTGGGACTCAAATTATTTTTTATTTGTCTACTTGATACTACAGGTGATTAATCTCTGGGGTTTGTCATCTTTGTCTTTTAAAATTCTTTTTTTAAGATTTCATTTATTTAACAGAGAGAGCACACAAGCAGGGGAGCAGCAGAGGGAGAAGCAGGCTCCCTGCTGAGCAAACGCGGGGCTCAATCCAAGGACCCTGGGATCACGACCTGAGCCGAAGGCGGACACTTAACCAACTGAGCCCCCCAGGTGCCCTGTCATTGTTGTCTTGTTTGTTGGTTTTATTTTAGTTGTTTTTCCCCCTGTGATTAGGTTGGACAACTTTCACTGCATTGCCCTCAGGTTCAGTGATGCGACACTCTGCTGTCTTCCAGCTTCTGTGATCTCCTGTAATAAATTCTGTATTTCAGGTAATATTTTTTTTGGTTTTAGAATTTCTCTTTTCCCAATTTCCAATTTTTTATAGCTCTCGTGTCTCTCCTTCAATTCTCCATTATTGTACTTATTCTATCTTTTCATCTGCCTAGGCGGCACACTCATGAATAGACCTATTATAGGAATTTTAAAGTCATTATTCACCAACTCCCAAGCCTAGGATATTTTTAGGTCTATTAATATTGGCTGCTTTGCCCCTTGACTATGAGTTTCATGTTCCTATTTATTTTCCTATTCAGTTTGTCTTTGTTTTTACTGCATACTAGGTATTACAAATGATACTTTGCAGGGACTCTGGATTCTGTTATCTGTCTCTACAAAGTGTTGAGTTATTTTTCTGGCAGGTGTTAAATTACCAGTGAATTGCCTATCTCTTACAAGTGGATTGGTTTTGTAGCTTATTTGAGTAGATCTATTTTAATTTATCCCTTAGTCCTAACACATAGATCTTAGTCCCAGAGGATAGTCCTTTCTCATAAGGCTTAATTCTCCTTGGGATCTAAAAGGAAGCCTGAAATCTTGAGCAAGGCCCTATAATCTGGCAAACACTCAAAGCTCTGGCTTTCTGATGACTTCTAGCCCCTGAAGGATTTCTCCTCAGAGTTCTGAGTCTTCCACCTGATGTTTTAATGGGTGACCATTAAAGTTTTGCCCCCGGCACATGCAATTTAGGAGTGAGCCATGATCTGAGAGAATTTTACACCTGGATTGGGGGGATAGCCTCTCTTTCCTTTCTGGGATACTTCCTCTCATTTTCAGCATCTCCTGTTCCCCCAAATCCAACATCTGACTCCTAAGCCCTACATTATTGATGCTTCCTGCTTGAGCTCTCTCCTCCTGACCTAGAAAAATGTGGACATGCCCCATGGGGTAAGATAGAAAAATGTGGATCTTTTCTGCAGTTCTCTTCTTTCAATAATAAAATTCCCTTCAATTTCTGCTGGTTTGGATCAATCTTGAGTACCTTTAAATAACTGGTTTTTAAATATTTTGTCCAGAGTGTGTAATTGCGGTCGGCACGGGAGTTATCTGATACAATCCACTCTGTCATTACCAGAAGCTGGAAATCTTCAGAATTAGCTTTAGCATTTGGAGAACCCAATGCAGTCTGGTTGAGTTTGTGGAGGAGAAATAAATACCTACGCCCCCCGCGTCCGTACGCATCTGATGCAGGCGCCCATCTGATGCCCACACCTCAGCGTCTGATGCTGCACGGCGTCTTCTGGCTGTTTTGACCATCCCCAGTCTTTGTCCTTCGCCCTTGCCTCTGCCCAGGTGTTCACAGGGGCTCTAGTGAATGGATATGCAAGAAGACAGAAGTTGTCCTTTGGGCATGAGGGGCCTGGTATTGATTTTATGTTTCTGGAAATGCAAAAATTGGGGCAAGACAGACTTTAGTGTGTGTGTGTGTGTGTGTGTGTGTGTGTGTGTGAATGTGCTTTTAAGCAGTGAAACATTCCCTTCTGCCTCTCCCACCCTGCCCCTGAAAAATTAATATGAGGAGCCAACGGTGAAGTTCACGCAGCACACACCAGTGCGGATGGCAGCATTCATTCCCATACCTTTAAGTATTTCAGCATCTCTGTTGTGTGGAAACCTAATTTCATAAGACAGCAAATAAAGGAAGAACTTCCTTGGTGATGATCCAGAACACACCTAAATACATCCGGAGAACTCGCCCCTGGACCTCCTCTCTCCCATGCCCTCTGAGACCTCATGGGGGGCTCTGAGGTCAGTGGGACCCACCTAGGATTCATGCTTTCCTGACATGACCAGTTAGATCCTGAGACTAATGCCAACTCCAATGCACACGAAGCTGAGATGCCCCAAGAATGTCAGTGTGTGTCTTTGTTAAGAGACTCTTGTCCACCTCAGGGACAGGAAACATCCAAAGGATCATGGGAAAGCACTCTCTAGTGAGCATGAGTGGGTCTGCTGTGGGAAACATCACAGCCCACATCTGGGACTCTGTCTTTTTTTCTGGCTAACCGAAGTGCCCTTGGAGTGACAGAACTGTTTCTGTGGACCTATTAATATACCCAACAACGTTAAGAGTTCAGTACATTTGAACCAATTCCTTATTTTTCAGATGACTTTGATCTTTCCATTTAAGTCTTGAAATAAAGGGGCAATTGTTTATTTCCCTTGCTAAATTTCATATTCCATGAAGACACAAAACTTCTTAAAAATTATTCATTATATGTTATTGAATTCCTGTGAAGAGATTGAAGAATAAGATCAAAAGATGATGAGGGGCGCCTGGGGGGCTCAGTGGGTTAAAGCCTCTGCCTTCGGCTCAGGTCATCATCTCAGGGTCCTGGGATCGAGCCCCGCATGGGGCTCCCTGCTGGACGGGGAGCCTGCTTCCCCCTCTCTCTCTGCCTGCCTCTCTGCCTACTTGTGATCTCTCTCTCTCTGTCAAATAAATAAATAAAAAATCTTTTTAAAAAATCATAAGATGATGAAAAATATTCTGGTCATCATTTTTAAGAGCTCTTGGCTTAGTAGGGAGAGACAAGTGTTGGGAACAATTCAGGTAAAATAAGCTCATACCCTCGTGGGGAAGAGTGAGGACCCATGAATGATGCTGCTCTGGAGAAAAGAACATCCAGGAGTAGTGTTAGAGCTGGGGCTAACAACGAGTAGAAGACTCTAGACAGAGAAGAAGGGTGGGCATCCATCCCAGTTTGGAGGTCCAGGCTGTCGTGCTAAGGATTAGATTCAGTGCCTGTGCACCTCAGTCTTTCATTCTGCCTGGGAGACAAGTGGCTTCGTGTGCCCGGCACACCCAAGGTGGGAAATGTGTCCCGCCCCTGTTGCTGGGCTGTGGTCCACACCTTTATCTTCATTGCAAGTAAGCTTATCAGAATGTGGATCTGTTTTGGAGGTGAACTGAATTATATCTAATTTTAAAATTACACACAATTGTCATATTAGGTACTTGATGTTACCACATTTTGACTATAAAGCAATCATTTTTGCATAGTTTCCAAGACCAGTATTGAAACTCAAGTCCTCTATGCTTTTCTAGAACCAGAGTAGTCTTCCTTGGTTTTTCTTCTCTTGTTTTTTTTTTCCCCAAATATGTTTATTTTTTCAGTGTTACAAGATTAATTATTCATGCACCACACCCAGTGCTCCATGCAGTGCATGCCCTCCTCAATGTTTTTTGATCACAATGTTAATACTGTTGTGAAATCCAAAACTTATGGAGTAAAGACTAAAAATATCCTCCCAGTCAAACTCAACTGCCCTCCTCAGTAAATACTTTTACAATATTTGGATTTATTCTTTCACAATTTTTAATGTGGAAAATGAAATAAAGTCAAAGGCCTTATTTGCTTATTTTTTGCATCAGTGGGAATATACTGCACAGAGTGCTTTTGAGCTGCTTCTTTTAAATCATCAATATGTTTCAGGGAGCTTACCATGTGGATAAACACAAAGCTACCTCACTCTTACTAGAGTGCTATAGTTGATTTGCTGCCCCTTTTGAGAGACGTTAAGGTTTATCTTAATGTTCCCACTATTTTAATAGTGTGATTGTTTGTAGCCAGGAATCTGTGTGTACTTGGCAGATCTGATGCTTGGCCAGATTTCTAACAATGTCCGAGTCACTGGAAAGGCATGCAAACTTACATTAGAATCAATGTTCGAGCTGCAATCAGAATGCATCATTTTCCTTGAATTGCTGGTTTAGTTCTACAAATTCATCTCGATTACTTAGTATTATGTAGTTTCTAACCAAAGAGCTAAGTGGTTTTTGCCCATTTTTTTCTATCAGCTAGCTCTTTGAGAATTTGAAGAAATTCCTATGTACTGAGCCTCCTAGAATTCTCAAAATTCATTTAAACCTTATCATACACAATTGTACATAATTTCTAGAGGCCCATGGACCTCAGCAAAGAACCCTCTAGATGTCAAAAGGAACTTTTGTTCTAATACTTCTACCCAAAATTAATAAGTATAGTTTAAAAGTCATCATTCCATCTATAGTCCCATTGATTCCTAGATCACTAACTATAAAATATGAAAACTACTAACTCCATAGCCATGAACCATTAAAAAATAAATGAACATATGGGCATAGAGGGTTAAGTTTGACAAGTTGGGAACTCATTAGCTTCTTGAGACAGAAAATTCATTTAGCTGGCTCTGCACGGTAACAGCAATAAATATGGTGTCTAAATATTTTATGATTAAACTCCGTCATTTCAGGAAAGCACAAAACAGATGCTTACTTTATGTAATGATGACTCCTGCCTTTGTTACCGGTTGGCTCACTTGTGTTGTTCACATTCAGTTTCAAACACAAACCTCTCGGAATCATGTGCTAGAGCTTAACTAATCTGCTCTCTTTACGAAAGCATGCATAATACGCCTAAGTATTGCTAATTCAGCAGTGAAAAATAAATTAGACTTTTCAGCCAAACAATTAACACTCAACTTTAAATGCTGCTTGCTAGAGCAAGTAGATGGAAAAGTCTACTGTTCTGACATTCACTGTTCCTACTGAATGCATCAGACAGGATTATATTAATATTTCCCCACAAATCTCTTAAAGCACTTTGTTAATTCTTCCAGGGTTGACATAAATAACACTTTATGATTTTTATGGAACAGAAGCTATTTCTTAAACATCTACAAATGCCTCAGCACCAAGCAGAGTATTAGAAGCACCGGAGGACGGCATTTATCACAAGACTGGGGGTGATTCTGACTGTGAGAAGGGGTGAGAGGCTCCAGGCCCCGCTGACTTTTCTCAAGAGCAGACACAGCAAAGGCCCGTGTGGCAGGGACCGTGCTCCCTCACACAGCCTACAGACCCTTCCATGACATGGTCTCTGCTCACCTCCACTCCTGTGGAGTCTCACCCTTCCCTTTGTAAACGTGCCCGCCATTCTGACCTCCTTGCCAGCACCCCACAGCCCAAGAGGCTGGCGGTGTCCAGCTACTTCCTGCCAACTGCCTGCTGACTCAGGCATGACCCAAGACTTGTCCCCATCCGGGTCTTCAGGAGGCCCTTCCCGGACCCTTCCCTCTGCCTCCACTGAAGGCTGTCCCACACGCATCTGTGCGAGTGGTCGCCTGCTGGCCTGACCCCTCTCCCTGCTGCCAACACAGCACTCGGCATCCATGGCTCGGGGTGCATGTGAGAAACAAGAGTGTGAGGGCCCAGGCAAAGCCCTCAATTTTCACCCCATCTCCATTGTTCACACTTCCTCCTGATGGCTGTGCTCAAAGCTTGGAGGTAACAAAACATCAGTCCATCGGGGAGAGTAGGGAGGGATGGAAGCTGCGGCCTTTCAGCACCTGCTGTAAACAACGAGGTGTAGTATGTAGTGTTGAGTCTAGAATGGCTCATGTCAGGACATTTGCAAACACGCGTGCATGTAAACCGCATGGTGTCAATAAATCACATCAGGTCTCTAAATTCTGAATGAGTCTTACACATGGCATTAAACTAGCCCCTCGTCAGCGACACGCCGCGGGGGAGGGCCGGCTCCCGGCAGCCAAGGAGCCTCGGGGCCCTGAATCGGGACTTGCAGAGTCGGCTCCGCTGAGCGACGGCACTCCAGAGCCCTCGTGGGGACAGTGGGGTCCGGGACCCGCGGGGACGCAGAGGGACGGGGTGTCTGAGTGCAGCAGAGCCCCCAGGTATCGGAGCCGGGCGGTATCGGAGCCGCGGTGGGCTCTAGCTCCGGCTTACCTTACACGGGGATCCCAGGCGTGGTTGGGCCGCTGCTCTTCCTCCCCACAGGCAGCAGCTCCGGGGAGACTCGCTTCCTGCTCCAGGAGCAGCGGCGCGGGAGCGGCTGCAGGAATGGCTCGCTTCGGAGACTCCAGATGGGGCCGTGCCAGAGACAGAAATGCTGGGTCACAGGCCGCTGATCTCAGAGCGCGGCCGCGGGGCCGGAGACCAGGGAGACGGAGGGACTGACGGCTTTTCTCTGCGGATGCGCTGAGGAGCGGGCCGAGCGCTGAGCTCCTCCGGCGGGCCGGACACTGGGAGCCGCCATCTTCATTCCCCGGCCTCCACCGCGGTATGGAAAGCGCTCAGGGAACAAAAGCTCTGAGCGCGAACCTGCTAGCCGACTTAGGTCCCGCCCGGGAGGGCGGGGCAATCCTGCCTCCCGCAAAGACACTTGGGAATCATGGTAACGGCCCCTCCCCCAGAAGATCAGTGAGAATAACCAGCCAAGACTAAGGTTACGGATCAATGAGAACTGCAGAACTTCAGAACTAGGGGAAAGCAGCACATAGAATTCGTGGCTTTTTCTCCAAGATCCTTTAGCCTTTCAAAGTTAAATTTTTAAAATTATTTTTCTTATTGTTTTTTCTTAAATTTTTCCTCTCCTAGTTTAACGTTTTTTTAATAACTATTTTATCTTATCAATACCTTTTCAAAAATCTTTTTTAATTTTCATTGTTATGGTCATATTCTATCCCATCATTGTATTTAACATTATTTTTTGTACACATAGAGGTTTTTCTTTCTTTAAAATTTTGGGATACAGTTTCTTCTAATCAAAATATACGCTAAATCTAGTGCATGGCTTTCTTCTAGTCTCTCCAGCCTGATCACATTCTTTCCTTTTTTTTTTCTTTTTCAACCAACTTCTTATCTTATCAGTTCCATTTATAGAATCTCTTTAATTTCATCTTTAAAGTCATATTCCATCCCTTCATTGTGTTTACCCTTATTTTGTATATCTATAAGTTTTTCTTTCTTTAAAATTTCTTTAAAATTCTTTAAAAAATCAGTTTCTTGTAATAGACCAAAATACACTCAAAATCAAGTGTGTGGCTCTGCTCTATTCACCAGTCAAATATATATACACACACACCCCCACACACCCGAACGTCCACACCCACACACACACCCAGATCCCCTATATATATATACATATATATGTATATATATGTATATGTATAATAAATAAAATATGTATGTGTATAATAAATAATATATATATGTATATATATGTACACATATATATATGTATGTGTGTATATATATATATATATATATATATATATATATTCCCCCTCCTTTCTTCTCCCCCCAGTTTTGGGTCTCTCTTCTGATTTGGTTAGTGTATATTTTGAGGGATCATTGTTACCCATCTAGCCTTTTGTTCTCTCATTCATCTATTCTTATCTGGATAAAATGACAAGGTGGAAAAACTCACCACAAGAAAAAGAACAAAAGACAGTACCGGCAGCTAGGGACCTTATCAATACAGACATTAGTAATATGTCAAAACTAGAGTTCAGAATGAAGATTATGAAGGTACTAGGTGGACTTGAAGAAAGCATGGAAGATATTAGAGAATCCCTTCCTGGAGAAATGAAATCCCTTTCTGGAGAAGTAAAAGAATTAAAATCTAACCAAGTTAAAATAAAAAAAGCTATTAAAGGGCCCCTGGGTGGCGCAGTTGGTTGAGCGACTGCCTTCGGCTCAGGTCATGATCCCGGAGTCGCGGGATCGAGTCCCACATCAGGCTCCCAGCTCCATGGGGAGTCCGCTTCTCACTCTGACCTGCTCTCTCACTCTCTCTCTTTCCTAATAAATAAATAAATAAAATCTTAAAAAAAAAAGCTATTAATAAGATGCAATAAAAAATAGAGGCTCTTACTGCTAGGATAAATGAGGCAAAAGAGAGAATTAGTGATATAGAAGATCAAATGATGGAGAATAAAGAAGCTGAGAAAAAGAGAGACAAACAGCTACTGAACCATGAGGGGAGAATTCAAGAGGCAAGTGATATCATAAGATGAAACAATATTAGAATAATTGGGATCCCAGAAGAAGAGGAATGAGAGAGAGGGGTAGAAGATATTTTGGAGAAAAGTATAGCAGAGAATTTCACTATTTTGGTGAAGGGAACAAGCATCAAAATGCAGGAGGCACAGAGAACCTCCTTCAAAATCAATAAAAATAGGCCCACACCCTGTCATCTAATAGTAAAACTTACAAGTATCAGTGACAAAGAGAAAATCTTGACATCAGCTTGAGACAAGAGTTCTGTAGATTGGCAGCAGACCTATCCACAGAGATCTGGCAGGCCGGAAAGGACTGGCATGATATATTCAGAGCACTAAATGAGAAAAATATGCAGCCAAGAATATTATATTGAAAATAATTATATTGAAAATATAAGGAGAGGCTATCATTGAAAATAGAAGGAGAGATAAAAAGCTTCCAGGACAAAAAAAAAAAAAAAAAAAGAATTTGCAAACACAAAACCAGCCCTACAGGAAATATTGAAAGGGGTCCTCTAAGAAAAGAGAGAGCATAGAAGTAACAGACCAGAAAGGAACAGAGACAATATACAGTAATAGTCACCTTACAGGCAATACAATGGCACTAAACTCATATCTTTCAATAGTTACTCTTAATATAAATGGGCCAAATGCCCCAATCAAAAGACACAGGGTATCAGAATGTTTAAAAAAACAAAACCCATCAATATGCTGTCTGCAAGAAACTCATTTTAGACCCAAAGACACCTCCAGCTTTAAAGTGAGGGGGTGGAAAACAACTTACTATGCTAATGGACCTCAAAAGAAAGCTGGGGTAGCAATCTTTATATCAGATAAATTAGATTTTATGCCAAAGACTATAATAAGAGATGAAGAAGGACACTATATCATACTTACAGGGTCTGTCCAACAAGAAGATCTAACAATTGTAAATATCTATGCCCCTAACATGGGAACAGCCAATTATATAAAACAAGTAATAACGAAATCAAAGAAACACATCAACAATGATACAATAACAGGGGGACTTTAACACCCCCTCACTGAAATGGACAGATCATCTAAGCAAAAGATCCACAAGGAAATAAAGGCTTTAAATGACACACTGGACCAAAAGGCCGTCACAGGTATGTTTAGAACATCCATCCCAAAGCAACAGAATACACATTCTTCACTAGTGCCCATGGAACATTCTCTAGAGTATATCACATCCCGGGTCACAAATCAGGTCTCAACCGGTACCAAAAGATTGGGATCATTTCCTCCATATTTTCAGACCACAATTCTTTGAAACTATAACTCAACCACAAGAGGAAAGTTGGAAAGAACTCAAATACATAGAAGCTAAAGAGTATCCTATTAAAGAATGAATGGGTCAATCAGGAAATTAAAGAGGAATTAAAAAGAAATCATGGAAACAAATGAAAATGAAAACACAACTCTTCAAAATCTTTGGGACACAGCAAAGGCAGTCCTGAAAGGAGAGTATATAGCAATACAAGCCTTCCTCAAGAAACAAGAAAGATCTCAAGTACACAACCTAACCCTACACCTAAAGGGGCTGCAGAAAGAACAGCAAAGAAAACCCAAACCCAGCAGGAGAAGAGAAATAATAAAGATCAGAGCAGAAATCAATGAAATAGAAACCAAAAGAGCAGTAGAACAAATAAACGAAACCAGAAGCTTGTTCTTTGAAAGAATTGATAAGACTGATAAACCCCTGGCCAGACTTATCAAAAAGAAAAGAGAAAGGACCCAAATTAATAAAATCATAAATGAAAGATATCACAACTAACACCAAAGAAATAAAAACAATTATAAGAATATATCACAAGCAACTATACACCAGCAAATTTGACAATCTAAAAGAAATTGATGCATTCCCAGTGACATTTAAACTACCAAAACTGAACCAGGAAGAAATAGAAAACCTGAACAGACCAATAACCAGTAAGGAGATTGAAGCAGTCATCAAAATCTCCCAACACACAAGAGTCCAGGGCCAGATGGCTTCCCAGAGGAATTCTACCAAACATTTAAAGAAGAATGAATACCCCAGTGCTCCATGCAATAAGTGCCCTCCTTAATGCCCACTGCCAGGCTCACCCAACCCCCACCCCCTCCCCTCCAAAACCCTCAGTTTCTCAGAGTCCACAGTCTCTCCTGCTCTGTCTACTCCTCTGATTTCCCTCAATTCACTTTTCCTCCTTCTCCTAATGTCCTCCATGTTTTTCCTTATGCTCCACATGTAAGTGAAACCATATGATAATGGACTCTCTCTGCTTGACTTATTTCACTCAGCATAATCTTTTCCAGTCTCGTCCATGTTGATACAAAAGTTGGGTATTCATCCTTTCTGATGGAGGTGTAATATTCCATATTGAATTTTGGAACACTGAAAAAATAAATGAAATGAAATAAAATAAAATAATAAAAAAATCCACTTTAAAAAAAGAATTAATACCTATTCTCCTGAAACTGTTCCAAAAAATAAAAATGGAAGGAAAACTTTCAAACTCATTTTAGGAGGCCAGCATCACCTTGATCCCCAAATCAGACAAAGGCCCCATCAAAAAGGAAAATTATAGACCAATATCCTTGATGAACATGGATACAAAAATTCTCAAAAATACTAGCCAATAGGATCCAACCAGTACATTAAAAAGATTATTCACCATGACAAAGTGGGATTTATTCCTGGGCTGCAAGTTTGGTTCAACATCCAGAAATCAATGAATATAATACAATACATTAATAAAAGAAAGAACAAGAACTGTATGATACTCTCAATAGATGCAGAAAAAGCATTTGACAAAGTACAACATCCTTTCTTGATCAAAACTCTTCAGAGTGTAGGGATAGAAGGTACATACCTCTATATCATGAAAGCCATCTATGAAAAGTCCACAGTGGATATCATTCTCAATGGGGAAAAACTGAGAGCTTTTCCCCTAAGGTCAGGAACATGGCGGGGCTGTCCGCTATCACCATAGTACTAGAAGTCCTAGCCTCAGCAATCAGACAATAAAAAGAAATAAAAGGCATTTGAGTCAGCAAAGAAGAAGTAAAACTCTCATCTTTGCAGATGAGGTGATTCTTTATGTGGAAAACCCAAAAGATTCCACTCCAAAACTGCTAGAACTCATACAGGAATTTAGTAAAGTGTCAGGATATAAAATCAATGCACATAAATCAGTTGCATTTCTATACACCAACAGCAAGACAGAAGAAGAGAAATTAAGGAGTCGATTCCCATTTACAATTGCAACCAAAGCCATAAAATATCTAGGAGTAAACCCAACCAAAGTGGCAAAGAATCCATTCTCAGAAAACTACAAATTACTCATGAAAGAAATTGAGGAATATACAAAGAAATGGAAAAACGTTCCATGCTCATTGATTGGAAGAACAAATATTGTGTAAATGTCTATGCTCCCTAAAACAATCTACACATTTAATGCAATCCCTATCAGAATACCACCAATTTTTTTCAAAGAAATGGAACAAATAGTCCCAAAATTTGTATGGAACCAGAAAAGACTCCGAATAGCCAAAGGAATGTTCAAAAAGAAAACCAAAGTTGGTGGTATCACAGTTCCAGACTTCAAGCTCTATTACAAAGCTGTAACCATCAAGACAGTGTGGCACTGGCACAAAAACAGATACATAGATCATGGAACAGAATAGAGAGCCCAGAAATGGACCCTCAACTCTGTGGCCAACTAATCTTCGACAAAGCAGGAAAGAATGTCCAATGGAAAAAAGACAGTCTCTTCAATAAATGGTGTTGGGAAAACTAGACAGCCACATGCAGAAGAATGAAACTCGACCGTTTCCTGACACCACAAACAAAAATAGACTCAAAATTAATGAAGTGAGACAGGAATCCATCAAAATCCTTAAGGAGAACACAGACAGCAACTTGTTTGACCTCAGCCGCAGCAACTTCTTCACAACATTGCCAAAGGCAAGAGAAGCAAGGGCAAAAATGAACTATTGGGACTTCATCAAGATCAAAAGCTTTTGCACAGCAAAGGAAACAGTCAACAAAACCAAAAGATAACCGACAGAATGGGAGAAGATATTCACAAATGACACATCAGATAAAGGGTTAGGACCCAAAATCTATAAAGAACCTTTCAAACTCAACACCCAAAGAACAAATAATCCAATCAGGAAATGGGCAGAAGACATGAACAGACATTTCTGCAAAGAAGACATTCAAATGGCCAACAGACACATGAAAAAGTGCTCAACGTCACGCAGCATCAGGGAAATACAAATCAAAACCACAGTGAGATACCCCCTCACACCAGTCAGAATGGCTAAAATTAACCAGTCAGGAAACAACAGATGTTGGCGAGGATGTGGAGAAAGGGGAACCCTCCTACACTGTTGGGGGGAATGCAAGCTGGTACAACCACTCTGGAAAACAGTATGGAGGTTCCTCAAAAAGTTGAAAATAGAGCTACCCTAAGACCCAGCAATCGCACTACTGGGTATTTACCCTCAAGATACAAATGTAGTGATCTGAAGTGGCACATGCACCCAAATGTTTATAGCAGCAATGTCCACAATACCCAAACTATGGAAAGAACCTAGATGTCCATCAACAGATGAATGGATAAAGAAGTACACACACACACACACACACGCATACACACACACACACACACACACACACACGCACACTGGAATACTATGCAGCCATAAAAAAAACCCTCCAAATCTTGCCGTTTGCAATGACATGGATGGAACTAGAGGGTATTATGCTAAGCGAAATAAGTCAGTCAGAGAAAGACGATTATCATATGATCTCTTTGATATGAGGAATTTAAGAGGCAGGGCGGGGGGCCATGGGGGGTAGGGAGGGAAAAAAATGAAACAAGATGACATCAGGAGAGAGACAAATTATAAAATTATAAGAGACTCTTTATAAGAGACTCTTAATCTCAGGAAACAAACAGGGTTTCTGGGGGTTGGGGGAATAGGGATGGGTTGGCTTGGTGATGGACATTGGGAAGTGTACGTGCTATGGTGAGTGCTCTGAATTGTGTAAAACTGAGGACTCACAGACCTGTACCCCTGGAGCAAATAATACATTATATGTTAATTCAAAAAAAGAGAGAGACACACACACACACACATGCATGTATTCATTTTGAGTTTAATCCTGCTGTGGCCAATGGTTTACCAAAGAGTAGCCACCATTGCTGGTGGGCCCCCAATACGTCGCAGTCGGCAGCAAGTGCAGCGGGGTGACCTCTGCACAAAGCCGTAGCTGGATGGGGCCCGAGGCGAACACGCGCTCTTGCTGTCGCGTCCCCTCTGACAGCTTGGAGGGTGGGAGCACCACGTCCCCTTCTCCCAATCCTCACTGCCAGCTCCTCCTTCACGGCACCTGCCTCCAACTCCTCAAACCCCGCGGAGACAGGAAACGAGACGAAAACCCATCCGTGACGCCACACTTCCCAGGCACACTGGAAACGTCGTCACGCATGAGCACGTGTGGGAACAAGTGGACAGCCTCAAGGTGTTCTGGTCCTTCTCACCGAGGCAACTCAGTCTTCCCCCCGGAACCTGGGCAAGAGACCCGCCAGGCTGGCTAAGGAGGGGACGCTGCCCGTGGGAGGTGGGCCACACCGGGGACACAGCAGAAGTGGGGACACTGGAAACGCCAGGCGACACAGCGTATCAAGATCGACAACAATGTGGTTCCCATGGAGTCTGGTTGTCTCACTGTCATTCACGCCAAATGACACAGTGAGGGCTTCCTGGGTGCCGGGCACCGTTTGTGTGCCGCCCCGAGGCCATGTGGTAGGCCACTTCTCAAGTACTGAGCAGCCGGAGGAATAACCCGGGAAAGCCTGTCCAAATAGACAGCATTAACGTTTCAGAGGTAGGCTCCCTTGGGTGATGGCCGCGCTGTCCCAGAAAGACCCATGGTTACCTTTCTTTTTAGCTGTGGCGAGGGAGCCCCTTGGAGGACAGAGGGAGAAGGACTTTCTGCCTGAAGCAGGCCCTGTCTCCCCAGGACGCTGCCAAAGCTCCTCGTGGAGCAGATGTAGGGTGACCCCGAGGACCACACAGCCGTGTAGCAGGGCCCACGGCTTCTGCCACCTCGCCCGTTCCCCACGCTGTCCCGGATTCCGATGGAAACCCTACGCGGAGGGAATCACACACCTGTGCCTTTGGAGACGAGGACACAAAAGCTGTAAGAATGTTACTGACGCTGGTTCCTACGAGGCGCGGGTTTAGGAGGAGCTCGTAGCCCCTCAGTGTGGCCCTCCTCCGGTTCCACCTTATTCTGGGACGCCAGATGTGCCGTTGGGTTCTGGGACGGAATTCTTTTTATCGTGAACTTATCTGCAACGTCATAATTCATTAAAATAAGGGACACCAGATGTTGGACTTAGACCAATGGAGAAAGTTACCGTGTGCCCGGGAAGCCTGAGCATCGGCCACGGTCCCGTTTGGTACAACCAGCGTCTCGAGAGTCCACTGTTCTTTACGTTTCAAAAGTAGAGGAAGGAGTCGTTTCTGAAAACCCGACCTTATTTTTGGTTATGAGAATATAAACCTGCGGAGCCCACCCGTTTTTGTTTTGAAAGGAAAGCCAAATATAGGTAGTAAAGTAAAGTTTTAATGATCCTACTCAAACCATGGGCTCAGAATTATCATTTAAAAATTAGCTGAGGCCACTTCTGTTGAGGTTTTAGCCATGGCATAAAAAGGTATTATGTCTTACCACTTAGTTTATTTTTCCTTTGCCTCTCTGCCCTAGTAGATTCATCCTGGAAGTTACTAGTTCACACAGTGAAATAAAGATCTATGCAAATATTCAATTCAGATAGTTCAGGAGATCCGTAAACCCTAGAGTTCTCAGAAATGTCACAAAACCGTGTATGGCTGGGCACAATTACTATTTTTTTTTTTTTACTAGGTTCTTGGGCCCACCAAAGCCTCTTTATTACCCTTTCCCCGGGACCAGGACTTAAATCAGAAATCTCAGAGGCCAGTGCTGTAAAATGCAGCTAAAATTGCAGACGCAATAAAATATCTGCAAAAAATACTCAGCTGATAATACTAGCGAGGTCATAAGAAGCATCAAACCTCTGTCTTAATAATCGTACTTAGTTATTGAGGATACTGCACTATATTTTGCATGCCTATTTATTTAATCCCACAGCAAATCTCTATTCTTCGCGTTCTGAACATGAAGAAAATGAGTATTTGAGAGAATAAGGCAGTACACCAAGGTACAAGAACCAAGGGCCCCTGTTCTTACCTAAGACCTCTGCTTGCTCCTCGCGGCTGGTCACTGGCCATCTGCGGTCTTCCACGCGGGGTTAAGATACAGACACGCACCTGAAGACCAGCTCCAAGGTCACGGGCTATGTCCGCCCACCCTCACTCTTCCTAGAGACTCTTTCCAACAGGAAAATGGGGATGACGGTATCCACCTCACTGGGGTTCGTGAAGATTAAGCGATTTTTTTAGCTCTGAGGTGGCGCATGTAAACATGAGTTACCAGTCGTGGCCTTCAGTACACACACAGGAAATGCCATCCCCCTTCCGAAAGTTTTACATAAAAGGTATTCACCCAAATATCTCCCTCTCCATCCCAGGACCCTGTGCCTTACGTTTCTTTCAAATACCATCTCTGTGTGACCCGTTTTACCCAAAAAAAAAAAAAAAAAATCCCGCATAACCCTTTCGAGATCCTGAATTTGCTCCAACTGACTTTCACTAATTTGGTTCCCGGTTAAATATATTGAGAGAGCAGAAATTCTAATCTGTTGTAGCACTTATTCTTTTTCCTACTCTCAGGTAAATAGATTAGTATCGTTAGGATTAGGTTTGCAAAGATATGCCCGATGGGTATACGCAAGGTCGTCTGTGTCTGTGTTTCTGCATATGTGTGTGAGAGGGAGACTACCTCTGTTCCAAACAAGTGAATCGAGATCAGAATACTAAGTCTACCAATACAGAAATACCCCCCTTTTTTCCTTTTTATTTGCAGTCTACGATCTGCACAGGCGCACAGCGGTGACTAGGGAGGTAATGGATATGCTAATTAGCCTGGTTGTGGTGATCGTCGCTCGCCAGGAGATATCTGTCAGTGAAACATCGCATCACACGTCATGAGCCTACGCATTTCTTATGTCCATGATATCGCAATCAATATGCTTTAAAAAGCTCTATTCTTTCATAATCGATGTAGACAAAGGTTTGCTTCTACATGTACATTGTTTTTCGGTGTTTTATTATCTTTCCAGAATTTTGTTCTAACTTAGAAAGAGTCCATCAGTGTCTTCCCCACTTCCTCCTCATCTTGGATGGGACCTGCACCCACACGACACAGTACTGACCCCACTGATTTAGAGCAGGGCCTGTGGGTGCATCAGAGAAGAGTAGTGACACTCCTTCCACATTGGACTCACCAAGGACAGTTCAGCTCCACGCCGTGTGGGGTGCCTGCCCGGCTCCCACACAGCCACACTGGGCCCCAGCGTCCGGCCTCTGGCTCGCGGGCCCCCTCTGTGGGCAGGAGGCTGCCCGTGGGAGAACGCGACGTGCCCCTTCCCGACTCTGAGACTCTTTGGGCCTTTGCAATTTAAAGTTTCTTATCTGTCCTCCCAGATCCCCAATAACCATGGTAATTATCAAGATCAAGGATGGATTATTACATAAGGTAGGTCTGATTGCGAATTCCCTTTTTGGAGGGCGGGGATGGAGTGCCGGGAGCAGTAGTTGCGGGGGGCCGTCTGGCTGCAAACCCCACCGGGGTCCCCCCACACAGATCTGGCCCCGCCCGGCTTCCCAGCCACCCCAGTGGTGCTGTTTCCTTTCGCCGCAGATGTGGAGAGAGGCCTGCAGCGGGAAAGGCTCTTGGTGGCTTCGCTCTCTTTCTCCCGGTGATGCCCTCCTTTGGCCACCCACCCCACCCTTTACGGACCGGCCAAGCCTGTTCCTGGCACGGCAAACAAAGCCAGTCCCTCTCCTCTCCGACCCTTCCCTGTGGCTTGGCCAGACCGTATTTCGTTCTGTTCATATTAGGATTGCATTCGACTGGGATTGGGTCACTGTGCACTGTCGTTACTTTCTCAACACCCGGCATAATTCATGGCACGTAGGATGTTTTCAAGAAAAGTCTGATGAATATAATATAACTTTCATAGTTTCAAAGCATTTCAACAATAAATGATTGAAGTTCTTTCTTCGATCTATACAGGAGTTCATGATCCTTCTGTTAGAAGGAAAGATTAAATAAAGTCTCTGTTAGTCTTATCTCTTGGAGAGAGTGATTTTATGTATGTTCTGGAAAATTGGACAGAATCATATAGCTTTTATTTCATTAACATATTTAGAAATATAGCTAACATGACTTGAAAATATCTGTTTTTAAAGATTTTATTTATTTATTTGACAGAGAGAGAGAGATCACAAGTAGGCAGAGAGGCAGGCAGAGAGAGGGGGAAGCAGGCTGCCTGCTGAACAGAGAGCCCGATGGGTATACGCAAGGTCGTCTGTGTCTGTGTTTCTGCATATGTGTGTGAGAGGGAGACTACCTCTGTTCCAAACAAGTGAATCGAGATCAGAATACTAAGTCTAATAAGCCCCCGATGTGGGGCTCGATTCCAGGACCCTGAGATCATGACCTGAGCCGAAGGCAGAGGCTTTAACCCACTGAGCCACCCAGGCGCCCCATGACTTGAAAATATTTTTAAAAGGAAATTGGTTGAGGGTCTGCCTCTGGCCTCAGCTCAGGTCATGATCTCAGAGTCGTGAGATCGAGCCCCGTGTCCCACTCAGTGCTCAGCACGGAGGTGGCTTGAGTTTCTCTCCCTGTCCCTTTGCTCCTCTTCCTGATGTTGGCACTCTCTCTCTCTCCCAGATAAATAAATAAAATCTTTAAAAAAAAATTAAAAAATAAAGGAAATTAAACCGTCCTCTATCATATTGCCTGTGTTCCTGAAATAAACCACATGATAAAAACTACATAATGAAAATCCAGAACTGATTCAAATTTTATCACATATACACACACATACGTAAGAGTATGTTTTTTTCATATACATATCCACACAAATCAATATGACATCGAGGTAAAGCATACTGAAACTCCAAGTAACGATTTCAAAGCAAGACAAAACTTGCACTTTCCAATCTTTAAATAACCATCTTTTTATATATTTAAGGAAATTAGACTTCTGATAGTACCTCAATGGACACTTCAAGAAGTGGTGTGTGTCTAGAAAAATCACCAGGTGGTACTTTTCTTTCAAGATTGGTAAGTAATAGCTCTGCTCACATTTTTAAATTAAACATGTACAAAATATTCTTGAGTTTAGACTATAAAAACTCTGAAAGCTCCGTCGGAGAGGCCAGTTTCCCGCAGATGGAGACGGCCTGTGCCCTCAAGAGGGGCACAAGAACTGCCCCGTCACATAGGATCCTAAAGTTCCTTAAGGAAACAAAACTGGAAATATAAAAGCAAAATTCCACCATCCCTCTCTTACCTTCGCATCTCGAATATCAACAAACATTTTTAAGCCCGTGTGGCATAAACCTTATTTGTCGTGTAGATTAGTTTTCAGTACTTTGTTTCAAACATCCTCCCGTGTTGTAGACATGCTGTCTGCACCGGCGGCCGGGGCGCAGGGCCGCCCCTGGAAAGCAAGCAGCGCCGGGAACGACGGCCGAGCAGGGAGAGCGGTTTGGCGGACGAGGCCAGGGCAGCCGGATGTTAGTGCCGGGCATGCCCTCGGGTCTCCGGGCGAGTGCCGTGCGCTTGGGCGGTGACGGGCCGTGCCCGGCAGGGCCGCTCGGACACGGGCTCCCGGCGGGAGTTCAGGGCTGGACACGGCGTTCGCCAGGGCCTACCAGGTACCAGGTGTCCTCCCGGGGACGCCGACTGACAAAGCCCTTGCTCGCACGGGCGCGGCCGCACACTGTTCAGCAGGAGCAAGCCTAGATTCGGTCCCTGAAGGTGCTTGTTCGGGAACGTTCGGCTCTAAGAAGGGTCCCAGTGACTCAAGTCACACAAATACAGCTAAGCCACGGACGAGGGGAACGCACTGCATTACGTGCTTTCTCAGTGCCACGATGGCCCCGATGGTGAACCGGCAGTGTAGTGTCCAGGGCACAGGTTTCCTTCTTGACACCATTATCTACTTACTACAAAGTCTTGTAACCTTTGGGTTTGTTGTTGTTGAAGAATTAGATCCCATGAGATTCAGTAAGTACTCCCCCGATTATCTGTGGGACAGAGAGAGCCGGGGCAGGTTGTATGTGGAGGAGGCGGCATCCCATGCGAGCCCTGAGCACCCTTCACTGCTCTGAGATGTGGAGGAAGCAGCAGCATCCCACGTGCTGACACACGGCGGAAAGTCCGCGCTCTTGGAAATGACTAATACACAGCACGGCGGGCCGGGTTGGGTTCTTGAAGCAGGTGGATGCCCTGAATCCTCATGGCGCCAGGCTCCTTCCTAGAGGAGTGGACCGTCAGCCTTCAGAGATCTCGTAACTCAGGAGAACGATGGTTTGTCCTTGATCTTCAGGGTTCACGTTGTGTGTGTCATGGCACCTGTTTCTTCAGGGTTCTTTCTGCCGCTTGTTTGTCTTGAATCTGTACATCTGTGTCTTTTCCCAACTTTGGGACGTTTTCAGCCATTATATCTTCAAATGGGTTTCCAGCCCACCCTCTGTCCAGTCCGCGTTCCCTCCACTACTCACGCTGGGTGCTTTCTCCTCATCTTTTCCGTTTGCGCTGTTACTTTTCTTCCGTTGAGTTTATCTATTGAGTTTTTAATCATTAGTTATGTTTTTACTCTGTGAATTTCCTGTGGTTCTTCTGGACATAATGAGCATGGCGTTAAGGGATTCAGGATCTTCTCTGAATGTGCTGTTTGGGTCCTGGGAGGGACACACGTCTGTCCTGGGAGGCTGCCCCTTTTCCAGCTCTTTGGTGCATGAACAGGCTTGGAGCTGGCTCTTCGTCTGCACTTGTTGGTATTTCTGGGGTGAGGGCTTCTTGATCTCTAAGCCTGGGATCCATGAGACAGAAGAAAAACCCAGGGACTCACCAGTATCACGTCCATCCATAGCCCTGAAATCCTAGACAGTCTGCCTTCTTCTCTCCACCTTTCAGTCTTGTATGTGTGTTTAATGTGTAATGCTCAGAATTATTAGGGACACTAGTGGGAAGAGCAGGGAGAGGTATGTCTACTCCATCTTTCTGGAATTAGAAATCTTCACACATTTGTTTTTTTTTTTTTTTTTAAGGCAGGTATTTATTTTATTTTATTTTATTTTTCCCCCAAATTTATTTTAATTTTTCAGTGTTACAAGATTGATTGTTCATGC